>APFE031229067.1:129072-186478 GCA_000404065.3 Pinus taeda | reverse complement strand
TTGGAAAGGAAAAAATATATATTTCATTATAGAAACATATTATAAAGAAAACAATAAACACAATTTTGGAAAATCCTTAAAAAACAAACATCTTAGGATGAAAAACAATAAGAGGAATAAGACAATTTGAAAAATAGTTAAATAATCAACATTTAAAAAAGAATGTGCATACTTAGGCCATAAGAAAATTTAAAGTGTCAAAAATATGCCTTAAAAAAACAAATGTTGATGTTTTTCAAAGTCCGTGTGAAAATTGCCAGTATTTAAAAAAAATAACACCTAATACATTAAAAGTTTTAAAGTGTCAAAAATAAACCCTATAAAAAAAATGGGTCAATATTGCATCAATTCTTTTCAAAATCAACATGAAAATGAGTGACGTTTTAAGAAAATGTTCATGCTTGAGACAAGGGAAAATTTAAAGTGTCAAAATTATGCCTTAAAACAAAGTGTTGATGCTTTTGAAAATCAACATGAAAATTATTAACGTTTTAAATAAAATGTTCATGCTTGATACATAAGAAAATTTAAAGCCTCCAAAATAAGCCCTCTAAAAAAAGAGGTTGATGTTGCATCAACACTTTTCAAAATCAACATGAAATTCACTAACATTTTAAAAAACATGTTCATACTTGATACATAAGAAAATTAAAATGTGCCAAAAATACTCTCTTAAAAAAAGTTGTATTGAAAATCGTCACTTTTCAAAATCAGATGATTTTTTGCTATCTCAAAAAAACAGGTACTCAATATAGTTCATATTTGATAGTTTACATTGCTTTCTAGTAGAGAGGTCGAGCAAAAAAAAGTTCTAAGATGTCGATCAATATGGCTAGGGACAGGTGTAAACCCACTCTAATCACTTGGATTACCTTTAAAATAAAAATCATTCTAACCTTGTGTATCTTTCACACTCTCTGCATCTTAAAATGTATTACTGTCTTCGATGAAAAAGTGGGCTCACCATCACATCAATCATAATTGATTTTCATTTCCATTAATTAATCCTATGAAACTAACATGATAGGAAGGTATACTCACAACCAATTTTCCACCAGAAGACCTACAAAACATGAAGGCACATCCACCTTTGCATGGCATTATGAGCACCTCATATTTGAAAAGGATCCATCACACGCAATAATAAGAGGATATTTATGCCTTGGGAACACCTTTTTTATTAGCTCTATTCCTTGGCCATACCTACACTCATTAAGACATTAAATTTCATGTTCAATGAAATTATGTACAAATCCTAGACCTGTAAATCCTAACAACATGCGAGGTTAAGCATGAGCTAAAATTTTGTTGCCTACCTCTTATGTTGAATGTGTTAGCTACAAATATGAAATTTTCTATGAATTATGAAAACCATCTACAATTATCTATTATAATAATTTGTTTGATCTTTTATGGATATTAAATAATCATGCCTGATTAAAATAGGGTGAAAGATGGCAGTGTTCAACTAGCATTGATAGAAGAGAAGAATATATGAACTTGCAATTCACTCAGATTCATAATAAACATTGCAATCCATGTTATGATAATATATACCCATTTTTCATTTGGCTTCGTCATTGTAACTGATAAGCCCTAGCATTACAGTAAGAATTTTGCAACTTGCAAGGACACCAACTTAAATTATCAACCTAGGGTTCATACAAACATAGGAGGTTTCAACACTATATATGCAACATGAACCTGTCCTTCTTTCATTGCTCTGATTCATTTTTGTACAAAATTAGAAAGTTGCAACACTGTATGAGAAATATGTGATGTACTTCTACCTAAGCTTATCTAAGGGACTAAATCACTTTGTGTTTGTAGAAAGAAATAATACAACTAATCCTAATTGTAGAAAAGAAAACCTACTTACTTTTTTTAGAAAGTAAACGTAATTACTTTTGTAGAGAGGAAACCCTAGTGACTTTTGCAAAACGGAAAGGATATTATAATTTGCACGAATGTAAATGCTAATTCTACTTGTAAAAATGTAAACATTAACCTATTTTCATAGTGTAAATGGTACATAAAAAATAAACCCAGTTTATGCAACAAAAATAAAAAAGTTGCAAATGGAAACCCTATCCTAAGATGTATGAAACAAAACATAATAATGAAATGATTATTCAATCACTACATTCAAGATATATTTTGTTAAAAGAATTCATAAGGTGCTTGATAAAGCAATAATTAAAATCACCATTATGCTCTCAAAGTCATCAAGTTTTCCACTAACCATAACTACAGAGGTGAATTGCAATGGAGAAGAGGGAAGACTTGAGAGGTATTTGGTCTTACTCAATGATGGTTTTAGAGCCTAAGGGTCATTATTAAAGGTTAAGAGGAAAAAATCAATATTTTGGAGAAAATCTAGCCAAATTTACATGGTGCTACAAGATGCTACAAGATTGCAATAGGATCATATAGGATTGCCCTTTTTATCCACAGGATTAGATATGTCAACATTCCGAGGGATGAAAAGGTGATGTAAAGGTGGGAAAGGGTATATGAAGTTTGTATGATGTTTTTTCCAAGGTTATAATGTCTTAGTGGTCCATATTGCACAAAAAAAAATGTGCATGGTGTCCTTCAATAACCCAACTTGCAAAGGCTAAAATACCTAGTTTGCGAGCTAGTTTGTCCTCCAGTTTATCTCACTAAATGACCGAGAAAATCGAATGCAAATGATATAGGGTAGTTTTCTTATTGAGTAGGATGTACAAATACTTCAAAAAAATTGGAATCACTCAAATATCCATTTTATCATGTGCTAAAAAAATAATAGAGAATTACTACTCCAAAAACAAGAAATTTAAGAATTTGTGAGCTAGTTAACCTACAAAATTCCAAACTTAATCAAGTAAAAATTCTATGGGGTATATTTTATTATTAGATTGAATATTTTTAGGACTATATAAATGTGGAAAAAACTTGAAACAACTTTGGTAACACGTGCTAAAATGGAGCATAAAATTACTACTATTATGCTACAAGAGACTTCAAGAAATTCTAGAATTATGAACTAGTAAACCAATCCAAGTAGCTCAATGATAAATATGAATTTTAAAATTTGTTCTAAGGATGCATCATGCTTGTGAATCTATATAAAACCTACAAAAAATATCACTTCAATTATTTAACCAATATAACCTGCAACAAAGGAATAATGAATACTAAATGCAAAAATAAGAGATGCAAGTGAAGAAGACGTTCAAAGAAAATAAAAAAAGTTGTACAATAGGGCTCTGAGTCTAATAATATGGCCAAGTCAAAGAGTTATTAGTGTCCCATGAAGTAAACCAAGATTTAGAAGCTAAAAATGGTACCAAACTTCATTATTAGAGTCAATCCATGTACATCCCTGCTAGAAATGAAAGTAGAACTGCTAAATAACAAGTTTTCTCCTCAAAAAGACTAATAAATACATTCCCTTAGAGGAAAGTTCGAATTGGTACTTATAAAAATAAATGGGGAAGCATCCTCTTTGAAAAAAGGAATCTTTCCCTTCCAAAATCCCCTAAAAAGTGGATATGGTTCCCAACAAGAGGAATATGCATTTAATGATAGGGAACACATTCCTAGGCTTTATCAATTAGTGGAGCTCCAAAATTTGTTAATATATGCATGATATCTAGTTAATTTATTATCAAATCTTGGTCAATTCTTGTAGTATGGAGAAAGTCCTATATAATCTCATTCAAAATTTACTCAATATTTTGCAAAAATATATAATATTAGGCACATAATATGAAATTATCTCTAAACCTTCCTAAGAACATATTAAAGCTAAGAAAATTAAGTGTAGAAAGAGAGATTTAATATAGCCTTTGTGTTATGAATAAATGTTATATGGGCCCTAAGTTGTGAATATTTTGGAGGTCCATCATATCCCCTTACTGAAATTCTTGCTCATCGTCATAGCAACCCACCCATCTTCTTGCCTCACTGTTCTTCTTTTATGCCTCATATGACTCTTTTGATGTACCACACTGATGTGGATATAATTGTTGTTCTTGGATAAGATTTGTTTTTGTATCAATTTCACATCATTCCTTTTATTATCCATCTTGATTTTAGTATGCTAGAAGAATCTGTTGATTCTCCTCCTCTCATGACTTCAATAAAATTTTGTCAATGTGGAACAAGAAGTTTCTCTTTTCTGTTAAAAGATTCTAAATTTTTCTATGTAAGGTGTTTATGGAAATAAAGGTTGAATAATTTTATTTTTATGGTGTTGAGGAGAAGGGAGAATTCAACATGAAACCCAAGGCACTTTATCCTTATTGACACAAATTCATTGATCTTTTATATTAAGATTTAAGTATGTGGCAACTACAAAGTATGATATTGAGAGTTGAGATATTTTTAAGGGTTTTCATACCAAGTATTAGTGGGGATAATTTGTACTTACCCTTTCTCCAATGAATATTTCCTCCTCCTTAGGTTTTTAAGGTAATTTTTTCCACTATCAAGCTTCTTGTAGCAACCTGTGACTTTCCTGTAGCACTTCTTGCAGACCCTATAGGTTCCTATGCTGTGGAGGTTGTTAGAGTAGAAGAAATTTTTGATACTCTTGTTTCAATGTTTAGGAAAGAAAACTTAGAACATGCACCCTTTCCCTATTCAACACACCATATTCTTAAGCAAATTCTCAGCTAATCCAATTTTTTTTCTTACTCAAATTGAAATTGTAAATTTGCAGAGTATTTTTTCTTGATGAATGGGGTGTTTTGGAATTCTTATGCTGATTGTTGGAGAGAAGAAATTTGTAATTACCTTTCCCTTGAATATTTTTTTGATTCCCAAGGCTCTAATGGTTTTTCTGTGTGAAATTTTCCTTCTTGTAGCACTTTGTTAGTGTTGGGCAGCGGATCCCCCCATATTAGGTTTTTGGGGCTGGAAGCCCGAATTTTGGTCAAGTGCAATATAAAGACCCCGTGAAATGCAGACACAGAGAGCGAGAGTCTAGGGTTGTCTACCTTAAAATAATGTAATTTAATGTATGGTATGTTGGCCTACCCATGGTCCGCAGACCATGGGATTGTATAAATAGAGCAAGGCTCTAAGTCTAAAGTCAATCTTAGTTTGGAGAAATATGATGTTCTTTGGATGTTGAATTATCTCTGAGTTTGTAAGTCTGAGTTTTGGGTTGTAGTAGTAGGAATAGGCTCTACAGCTTTGTGCGTAGAGGCCTGATAGAGTCCACAGCTGAGTGTGCGGACCCTTGCAACCAAGTGCACAGGGTGGATTTGGGATTGTACTTGAACAGAGGATTAATAAAAGAAAAGTTGATTCTAAAATATTGTGTGTTTATGCTTTTGTTATATTTATGCATCTGTTTACAAGTTTTATGATTGCACGCATTTGCTATGAATATTGAATGATTAATGAGAATATTGGGTCCAGGCAATTAAGTTAAGATCTATAATAATAGCACAATAAGGATAAAGGATCTAGACAACACCTATTTGCGCTCTTTACAGAGCTGCACGGAAGCAGTCGCACAAGTTGCCAAGGACAGACGGTTGTACGAGGCAGCGCAAGCCTACAGGTTTGGTCCACGAACTTCCTAGACTTCATCAAGACATCCCTAAGGTGCGGAAACCTAGTTCTAGTACCCTCCCATACTACCTCGAGTGAGACCTCAGTCCACGCACCACGCATTGTTCCCAAAAGGGCTGGTAGTTTTAGGATTTGTTTGGCTAAATCACTTCTAAACCTAGGTCAAGCCCTAACAAGCCAACAAATGGTTCCATTGTCGGGACCAAGATCTGCCTAAGGGATTTCTGATGTCATGCCACTGGAACCCAACAAAGAAGGAAATTGAAGAGTGGTTGGACAAGAAGATTCATGAGTTCGTGACACAGGAAAATAGAACTCCATAGATATTCGACAAAAGGTGGCTGGATCGCTACGTATATACAAAAATCCACGAGATTTTCTTCACGTCCTTCCCTTTTGAACTATATGAGTGGATCACGAGATTAGCTAACAGCTAGGGAAGTTGTAAGCTTGACCAACCAATAGTGTGGACTCCAGAATTAGTGCGCAGACTAGAGGCATTAGAAGATAAGATCGCGTGAGCTATGGACCATTGGCTTGACCGGATAATAGGGGGATTTATCAATGAGTTTTTGATAGACACGACTGTGAGCTACAACATATCAGAACGATGTTTTCTCAAGGGACCGTGAGGTAAGTACATTAAATCTTTGAATACCTAGATTAAGACGTTGTTATGTGAGAAGCAGATTATGTGAATACATTAATGTTTGGAATGACACAGAGCGGAAAGATCTACAAAGGTAGCGGGGAAGTAGGAAATATTCCTTTAATTCCATCTTCACGAGAAAGCGAGGAAGAGCTTGCTCAAGTCTCTCCGAGAGCTGTGGTCAGTTTGATAAGGCAGCGCATTCTGTAGTTACCATCTCCACTCACTCCCCTACAGTTCAGTATGTCGAGTGTGATAAAGCTACCAGTATTTAGGGGAGTAGGGAATAAGGATCTAGATCAGTTCTGGTTTGTGGTAAGAGCAGTGTGGGAAGTGCAAGGGGTCATGCTAAGCACACTGTGGGATTGCGCGTTGACATGGTATATCAAGCACTCTAATGATCACCAAAATGCAGGAATAACAAAGATCTAGAATGCGTTGGAAAGAGAATTTACTTGGCCGAAATCAGAGACAGAGTCAATCATTGGGTTCAAAGAGATCATGATGCTTCCAGGCGAGACCCCATGGGATATAGATTAGCGATTGAAGAGTACGATCCCTGAGGCTAATATGACACTAATGCATGTGCAGCACCACACATGGTTTGCAGCATATTTGACACCAAACCTGAGGACAACTCTATCACAACATAAAATTTCTACCCAAGCTGAAGCATTGGAAATGGCGATGAGGTTTAATGAGACACTAATACAAGATCTGGGGCTAGGAGTTCAAAAAATCCATGTGCAACTACAGAATCTCTACTTGGGAATGTAGAGCTTGAAGTAGGATAGGGCATCACTACTAGAGGCGTGCGAGGAAGTGTGGTACATAAAATGCAAAGGCCAGGGTCATGATAAGGACCAGTGTCTAGTATTTGTGAACTACCTGGCAGGAAGGGGGCCAATGCCATTAAGACCAGAGACACAAGCAGGGCTGAGTTTTAGAACCACACTATGGTGTGCGATCTACCAGGAGGGAAACACATGATGGATAATTTTCATTTGCTGCATAAGTATACGTGGACTCCCCAACAGTTGTTTTGTAACTTCTGCAGTTCAGTAGGCCACGATGAGCACACTTGTCGCAACTACAAGTTAATGATGGGTTGGACCCTAGCCTATACAATGCAGATAGAAACGCGAGCCCTCGACCCAGCTGCAGGGTTGGTGCACGCTAGATATTAGGGGCGAGGTTGAGGATGAGGAGGGATGGGGCTACGAAGGGGCTGCAGATAATTAATTTGTTACAATTGTAGAGGACTGGGGAACTATGCCTGTGATTGTACCAACCCAAAGAGAATATTCTATTCATATTGTGCTCAATTTGATCATGAAGCAGTAGATTGTCCTATGTTGATCGCACAGATGCGCGAGAAAGGGGTACTACAACCTCCTCCAACACAGAATATCGAAATGATGAGGTCTAAACTATGCGAAGAACACCCAGATGTGAACATGATGCTCAGAAGTGATGTGACCATAAGAGAGAATAAGGGGAAGTAGGCCAAGGAAGATACATGGGTTTGCAAGGCTCCTACTAAGGAACCTGAGTTTGACTTAGAACGTGAAAGGGAGACATTCATGGAAGCTAAGAAGAGCTTCACGAAGGCCTCCACTTCAGGTAGTAAGGATCAACCAGAGCCAGGGATGGATCCTTCTATGCTTACTACCTTTTTGGAGACCTGCATGAAACTATTGCATCATAATAAGGCAGATAAGGGACTACAAGATTTGATCACCAGGTCCGCGGGATTAGGGGAACTGCTTGTAGTCTAGAAATTGGGGAATGATACATTGCACATAAGAAGGGAAATGAGATTGATGACATAGATTGGCGAATATGAAATGGATTAGGTAATCCTAGAACTGGGTTTGGGTGTGAATGTATTACCGAAGTAGACATGAGAATGTATGGGCAGGCCCGCATTACAATGGCCCCCTATTCAATTATGAATGGTGAACCAATAGAATATTTTGTTTGTGGGGAGGTTGCAAGGGGTAACAGTTGATATCGAAGGCACGAGCACATAGATAGACTTTGAAGTAATAGAGATTGTTGATGACAATAATACCTATCCCACATTGCTAGGAATAGATTGGGTCACTAATATGAATGGAGTCATCAATCTAAAGAAGCTGAAGATGATATTCAAGAAAATGTCCCTACGCGTGGTAGTTCCGCTAGATCCAACTAAGGGAGCGTGTTATATTGAACCAGTGCACGACGATGAGCTAGATTGTATCTACAAGATAACTACGCAAGATCAGGATTGGATGAATTTGATTACAGATGGAAGGATGTCATGGGAGTGTGCAACTTCCTTCACCTCATATTCAGATGAAGAAGATGAATGTTGGCACAATCGGTTGAACAAAGTGACAACGGTGAATTGCAACATGATGATTAGATCACTGCAGTGCATAACAACCCATGCCCGAGATCTACCAACATATGATGGATTGACAGCGGTGGATGAAATCTTGAGAAAGTTTGAAAGTGCAGTACCGGAACAACAATGGTTCAATGCGTGTGAGACCTATGCGTTGGTGGGGAACACATCAAAGAAATTTTGAAAACTAGCACGTATATAGAAGGATGATGTGCCTACGATTTGGGAAACCATAGCTATGAATAGAAGATAAATACGATGGATGAGATGACCTGCACACACACCTTGCGAAATGGACCAAGGACTATGGGGAAGAACCTCATCCTGAATGGGTGCAATTATTCTACCATACCCTAGATGTCATACCCATGAATTGGTATACTAAGGTGGAAATCATACGTGGTATGGGCGAATAGGATGCCTTGTGTGAGGGATTTTTGCTATCGTTCACATTTGAAGACTGATGGTCAGATACTTTTGATGATGCACTGCAAGTCGTAAAAGGCACCATCTTCAAAATACCATAGGAACCATGACTAGTAGTTCAACCAGCACGGGCAACCCAGTTAAGAAATGCCTTAGAATTTTATAACGTGTAAGTGGAGGAGGATGATGATGACCCTCAAAATATTAATATTCCAGAAATTGAAGGGTGTCATGAAGTTCGAGGACCATCAATTTGAGGATCTCGACATCATTGCGCTGCTAAAAACAAAGCTAGTAAACATTGGCATAGACATAGAGCTGAAGTACGTGATGCTTAGTGATGATTGCGATGATGCTATGGTAGATAAGGTTGCCGAGTTACTCTGCGAATATCAATATTTGTTGCTGACCAAAATCACGGACTTAAAAGGGATCATCGGCGAATTAGGGATGATGAATATCACTCTGAAATCAGATGCGAAGCTAGTTAAATAGTGACCTTACCAGTTAAATCCAAAGTATAAAGAAAAGGTCCGCAAAGAATTACACAAAATGCTTGCAGCTGGAATTAATGAAATAATAATAGAATCTGACTCGGTGAGTCCCATGGTAGTACAGGAGAAAAAACAGAAGGGCGAAATTAGAATATGCGTGGACCTCAGGAAGCTTAATGACGCCTATTATCATGATCCATTCCTGACACTATTTACAGATGAAGTATTGGAGAATGTTGGCAGTTAGGTAGCTTACTCATTCATGGATGGCTTCTCAGGGCACCATCAGATCAAGATCGCATCGAAAGATAGGAGCAAGACAACCTTCACAACTGAATGGGGCTATTTTCAATACATCGTTATGCCCTTTGGACTGAAGAATGCGGCAACAATATTTTTGCCCGTAGTGGTGGCTGCATTTAAGGAATACATACACAAGTTCTTGGAGGTCTATCTAGATGATTGGACTATATTTGGGTTAGTTAAAAGCAATATAGTTAGCTTACATTTGATGCTGGATACTTGCCTATGACCCCAGATTGTGTTGAATCTTAAAAATTTCACCTTCCTCGTTCCCTTTGGAAACCTACTCAGCCATGTGGTCTGCAAACAAGGCCTGATAGTGGATCTTGCGAAGATCGTTGTTATTCTCAATCTGGAAGCACCACAAAGTGTCAAATAACTAAATGCTACATGGGCACACTGGTTAGTATAGAAAGTTTATCAAGAGCTATGCACAAATAACAACACCAATGGAAAAACAATTGAAAAAGGATGCTACATATTGTTGGAATGATGAGTGTAGGAAAATTTTGGATGTTATCAAGGAGAAAATGGAATCTGCTCCCATCCCAGTCTTCCCAAAATGGGATGTAGAGTTTGATGTACATGTTGATGCGTCTTGTATTGTGTTGGGAGTTGTACTTATGGGGGAAGGCACGGTAGGCGTGGATGACCCAATTGTGTTCACGAGTTGAAGGCTGTCCAAAGCTAAAAAGAACTACCCCATTACTAAGTGCGAGGGGTTGGCAATGGTATAGGTGCTCTAGAAACATTGACACTATTTACTTCGTATGAGCTTCAAGATGTATACCAATCATTTTGCATTGAAATACTTGGTGAACAATCCTATGTTGGGTGGGTGCATATGTAGATGGTTGTTAGTGTTTCGAGAATATGACTTTGAGGTCATCATAAAGCTGGGAGGCATAAATGTAGGACCGGATCACTTATCACGAATTGAGAGAGGCGAGGAGCCAACAAATTTGGAAGAAGGACTACCTGATGCACAACGCTTTGCAGTGTATGTCGTGGATGACCACTTTGAAGATATAATCCACCTTTTAACGACAGGGACTGCACTGAAGGAATATTAAGTCCAACAAAAGAAGGAATTGGTGGTGCGCATGGTGGACTTTTTTGTCATTGTGTGACACCCATACAAAATGGGGAACAATGAGATATTGCGAAGATATGTACCTTAATTTGAACGAGGATAGCTCCTCACGGAAGCACATGGGGGGGTTACAGGAAGAATCTATGCAGGATGTGCGATGGCATGGAATATTCTTCACACAGGGCTATGGTGGCCAATTCTACATCAAGATTTGAAAGCACATTATCAGGCCTGTGACATATGTCAAAGGACTGGGAAACGATCACGAAGGGATGAGATTCCACTCAATCCACAGATGATGCTGTAGCCATTCGAAAAATGGGCAATAAACTTTATGGGACCAATCAAACCTCAGGGGAAAACAAGTGTGTGGTACATCATCATCGCAACAGGATACCTGACTCGATGGTCATAAGCACATTTGATTAAGGACTACATGATTGCTACAGTTGCGAAATTTTTGTTTGACAATGTGTTGATACAGTTTGGTTGCCCGAACATTTTAATGAGTGACCATGAGACGCACTTCCTAAATGAGACCATCAGCGCACTCACCGACGAATTCCAAGTGTATCATCAATAAAGTACAACATACCATCCACAAGCTAAGGGGACAGTAGAAGCATTCAACAAAATTTTGGAGACTGTGCTGACCAAAGTATGTAACGTGCAGTGTAACCACTGGGACCTACGCATGCTTGCCATATTATGGGCTTACAACACCATGTGAAAGAAACTAATGTGTCATACACCTTCTAGGTTAGTCTATGGCATGGAATTAGTCATGCCAATGGAATACATTGTACCCAGTGTGTGGATAGTAGCAATTACAGGCATGTCGGACCACGAATCCTTGGAAGAGAGACTTGCGCAATTAGAAGAACTCTAGGAAGAATAGTTTCTGGCGGGATTCCATCAGCAGGTATAGAAACAATGCGAGAAAGCCTAGCACGATCACCATATCAAGATGTGCACATTCAAGGTAAATGATTTAGCGTTGCTGTATGATAGCAAGTTTGAAAAATTTCCTGGGAAATTCCGAATGCAATGGTTAGGACCATATGTGGTAAGATAAGTTATAGATGGATGCATGGTCTAGCTAGTCAAACTTAATGGAGAACCCTTCCCATGAAGAGCAAATGGTAGTTGCCTGAAGCCCTACATGAGTGGGCCGGATGTCTGACTAACCGACCATAGTACAGTCTTTGTGACCCGACAAGCTAGATATACATATGGGACTATAAACATGGGTACTAGAAGCCGACATAAAAGAAGAGAATCAAGTTAGACACAGATGATTCAGAAGCAGAAATCAGGCAGATCCAGATGATGGTAACATGGTGCATTGTGGACCTTCACGTGGCACAGGCATAGTTGGATGGACTTCATGCAAAGATCATTGTACTAGTAGAGTGACTTAGGATGAGTCACGCTAATTTTGTTGGGGGCCTGTTGGGCAGTCGATCCCTGCATAACAGGTTTTTTGGGCTTGGAGCTCGAACTTTGGTCAAGTGCAACGAAAAGACCCCGCGAAATGTGGGCGCGGAGTGCGAGAGTATAGGGTTTTCTGCCATAAAATGATGTAATTTAATGTATGGTATGTTGGCCTACCCATGGTCCGTAGACCATGGGATTGTATAAATAGAGTGAGGCTCTAAGTGTAAGTCAATCTTAGTTGAGAGAAATAAGATGTTCTTTGGATGTTGAATTAGCTCTAAATATGTAAGTCCGAGCTTTGAGTTGTAGTAGTAGGAAGAGGCTCTGTAGTTGCCTGCATAAAGGCCTGATAGAGTCCGCAACTGAGTGCACAGACCCTTACGGCTGAGTGCGCAGGGAAGATTTGGGATTGTACTTGAATAGGGGATTAATAAAAGATAAGTTAATTCTAAAATACTATGTGTTTATGCTTTTGTTATATTTATGCATCTCTTTACAAGTTTTATGATTGCGCACACTTGTTATGAATATTGAATGAGTAATGAGAATATTGGGTCCACACAATTAAGTTAAGACCTATAATAATAGCACAGTAAGGATAAAGGATCTATATAGAACCTCTCCGCACTCTTTATAGAGCTGCGCGGAAGCATTTGTACAAGTTGTGAAGGACATACGGCTGCACGGAGCAGTGCAAGTGCACAGATTCAGTCTGCGAACCTCCTAAAGTTAATCAAGACATCCCTAGGGTGCAAAAGCTTGGTTCCAGCAGCCTCCCATACTACCTCGAGTGAGACCTTAGTTCGTGCACCTCGGACTGTTGCCAAAACGGCCGGTAGTTTTGGGATTTGTTTGTCTAAATCACTTCTAAGCCTTGGTCAGGCCCCAACAAGCCAAGAGTTAACTTCATGTACTAGATTGTCTCAATCCTGTAGCAATATGTTTTGATCTTGTAGAATTTTGTTATGACCCTATAGCACACAATCTAAATCCTATGTCAATTAGTATTTTCATGCCAAGAGGTGTTGGGTCCACATTTTTATATTTATATTTTTATTTATTTTTATGTGTTTTTCAATTTTTTTCTCTTTTTTTCATTGCATGCAAAATAAACTTAGAGTGCTTTGAGTTAAATGAGTTGATCCCGCCTGCCCATTCATATGTTTTGTGTTATAGCATGACTAGATGATAATGACTCAGTTCCTCAAGTCTTTTTAACTTTTTTCTTGTTCCTCTCCCACACATGTGGGTGTGTTGGTGGAAAAGAGAAGTTAATTGCTAGATAAGGTTAAGGTTACTCTGTTACTAATTTTGGCTATAATTGTTTTTTCCTACACTTGCAATTGTTTTTTTTGCAGGTGATATTGGGGATGCTAATATAACTATTGAAGTTTCCTTTGGTGGTTCTAAAGATCATGTGTTGATCAATTGATGTTTGGATGTTGTTTCTGAAAAAAGTAAATGATTGATCTACTCAATTCTTGAGGTTTCATATATTATGCTCGTTTCTCTATGATCTAGTCCTTATTTGGTTCACAAAATAGCTTTTTAGATATTTTTGATAGGTTCTTGACTTAGGAAAGTCTGTTGATGTAGGTTCTTCAAATGGTGGATCGAATTGTTGGTGTTGGAGATGAATAGTGAACCTGTAGTAGCTCCTCAAGAGTTGTGTGGCTACCCAATATCATAGAGATGGCCCTTCAATGTCTCAAGATGGCTAAGTATTCATTCTGGTGTGGTTAAATGCATCCAACTATTGTTTTGTAGGGTTTGTACATGTTTCTATAGGATTGGATTCTTTCCTTTAGTAGTTAGATAGGCCCCTCCAAGACCACAATAATATTCATGAAATGCATTTAAAATATTTGATAATTCATGTTGAGCTCATGGGTAGGGACTAGAAATTTTGGTGGCAGTGAACATTATGGAAGAAGGGGTGAAAATGGGTTTTTTTCATGGACAAAGATGAATTTTTAGATGTAGAAGTGACTGAATGTTGTGGAGGATGGATAAGAGAGGTGTGGTGGACATATTTTTTCATTCCTTCATGGAAAACATAAGATCTAAACCAATTCTTTATGTTAATCGTAATCCTGTAGCAAATCAGGGACAATCCTGTAGCACTACAAGACAATATTGTAGAAAACTTGTTTAATCCATATCTCTCAAATGGTAGATTGGATTCAACTAAAATTTTTTGAGGATGTTTCCATCATCGTTATGCATCTCCCCAAAAGAAATCATGGCTAATGGATGCATAAATATCAAGAAAAAATAAAAATGTTTCTAATTAATGGCACTCGATTTCTCAAATAATAAACACTATAATTTGCTAAAATTTCTTCAGCATGTTACCATCCTCCCTATGCATCTCCCCAATAAATATCTTGGCCAATGGATGCATAGCTTTCTAGAAATGGTAAAAAAAACTACCCTGTATTTTTTCAATTCTATAGCAGCACAAAACTTTCTTGTAGCAGCTATAGGATAATGAGGAAAGACAATCGGAAAGGATTGGGAATGATGGGTGGATGTTGAAAATGGATGAAGGTAATGGAATAACATGGCCTTGGTCCTATTGGAGCATTTGGCCAAAGGGGGAGACAGTTGACTTCCTTTGACTATATTTTTTATCATATTTTTCTTATGGAATTAACTTGTTCTTGTTGCTTGTAGAGGTTGGAGAGAACCTACATTCATCAAAGAGAGATAACTAGGGGGAAAAATAAAAATATTTTCATTTTTTCCTTTTTTTTTAATAGGCCTACTAGTTTCCTTAATGAGGTTTTCAACAAGTATGTTTTCCTAGGCACCTCAGAGGAGGCTTTCACCTAGGATATTTTTTCCTTCTTTTTCTTTCCAACACATTGACTACCTCGTGGAGATTTTCAATTGGTGAGCCCATCTCAGGTGCCTCAAATGTTGTTTTCACCTAAGACTTTATTCTTTCCCTCTTATTTTTTTCCCTTTTTTTATTCCTATATCCTACTCTACATGAAAAAAAAAAGATCTTTCAAGTAAAGGAATACTTCCAATGGAGCCATGTGCATAACAATATTATAGATAAACTCATGTGTATGCTAGAACTATATGCTTTGACATGTACCTGAATATGAGAGACCAACTAATTTGACTTTGAGGATGCCAAACACTATTGAAGAGATTGGTGTTCCTACTTAGTGATTTTCAGGAACCAAAGTCAAATATAGTTGTGATGCCCTTAGTTCACTTTTTCATTTTGATCATTTTTTATGTCTCCTTCTTCCATGTTGTTAAAATCTTTTACTATTTTTTGATTAGTCCCTTAGACACATAAATTATCTGATGATAATCACAGAAGGAATTCTTCAACCTCAAGCTCCAATGGATGCTCTCCATCAGATGCAATACATGATTCTTCTCCATATTATTCTTCTAGATTTTGTTCTTCAATGAAATTAGGAGAATATCTTATTTGCAATACTTTTCCTGATCTAAGATGAATACCGTTTAAATCAAGAGGAGTTGTTTGGAAGTGTTGTACCTCATCATTGTAAGTGGGTTGAGTTACTTTATTGTTTAGGTTGAGAAATGGTTATACAGGTAGTTATGTGAGAGTGGATCTTTGAGATGGATGTTGTTGGTGTTGTGGTTATGGTGAAGGTGAATAGTATGGATGAAATAGAGTTGGGTATGGAGGATATTGAGGAAAATATTAACGATATTGTGTATTTCTCCCATATGGTGCTTGCCACCCTTGTTGCCAAGATTGTTTTTGGGTTTGAGATGGCCAAGGTTGTGAAGGGAAGGGTGTGTTCCAAGTACCTTGAGATTCTTGTGCATGAAATTGTGAATTAAGATCTTGCATCATACTATGTTGACTAGGCTTCCATGGTCTTCTTGGAGCTACATAAAAGAGTTCCTTTGATGTTTGATTAGCTCCACTATCTTCATCGTAAACTTCCTTCAACCTTGATAATGATGGGAAATATTTAGTAGCATGTGATTCTGCATGGATAACAAAAATATCAACATCCTCTTTTTGCTCATTTTGCATTTTTAACAGTTCTACTTGTTCATTTAGATTGCATGAATTTCCATTTTAAATTTATTAATCAAATTTCCAAGTTCAACTTGACTAACTGATCTTGATGTTGATTTACTTACTTTTATTCTTCCTCTTGATATGTGATTGCATATTTCAAAACTTTCCTCAAATGATACTTGGTATATATCACATCTACTGAACATTATACATAAATCTCTCTATTAGATCCTAAAAGCTCCCATATTTTGTTTGAGTCATTCTAAGGATTTCTTGTTTAAGATCATGATCCTTGTATTTTTCTACAAATATCTTATGAATATCATTCCATGATTTATTTGAATTAGTGTCTAAACTCATGAACCATTTAATAGATCTATCCTTCAATGGGAATTGCAATTTTTGAGTGTTTAATAAGTAACCATAAGATCTACAAAGTACTTCAAATTCAAAGAGAAAGGCTTTTGGATCCTTTGACCTCATAACGTGGAAGTTGGGAAGGAAATATGGAAGGATATTATTCATATGAACATTTCTATGAGTATCTTGAATGGGAAATCCTAGAGGATCTTCCTCATTGTCATAATCTCCATCCATTTATTCTACCTTCTTTGTCACCTCCTATTCTTATACCCACAAAAGTGGATGGTGATTTGGTTCTTACTATAGCACATGGTCCAATGGGGAGGTTTTTGTGTTGGAGAAGTATTTTTTCTATTTTTATATATAAAAAAAATGAATAAGAATGCTAATGCGATGCAGTATGCCTCATTTTTTTCTATTTTTACAAAATGTAAAGGAAATGAATCAACTAGGGAAGAAAAAAATAGATGCTTTGACACCTCCCTGAAAATGGCATCAAAAAGTGATGAGCCTCAATTTTGCAACAAGAATTTTGCAACTCCCAAGACTACCAACTTAAATTGTCAACCCGGGGTTCATACAAAATTAAGAGGTGTCAGAATTATATGTGCAACATGCAATGTTTCCTTCTTTTTTGCTATGGTTCAATGTCATACAAACATAAGAGGTTGAAACACTTTTTGTGCAATAGGTGGTACACTTCTACCTAAGTTGGTGATGTTAGGGTCCTATAAATTTTACAGGTTCAGTTATTGTTTTACCTGATTATTTGGGTTTGAGAGATGTAAATAATATTTCATCCTGCAAATTATTTCGAAGAAAAAAATAGAAAAATAAAATAAAACCTTTGAAAAAATTATAAAGTATGCTTGCAAGTCAAAATGAAGCATTAAATGTTACTTAAATTATGCTTAGATTAATTAATGACATTATTTAATTGTGATTAGCACAATTTGTAACAAATTTATGGTTGGATGTGACACTTTTGTCGCTTGTAATAACTGGTGTACAAGAAGAAATGACCATGATTCAACCTGCCTGGATCAATGAAAAGTGATCAAATTTGGACCCCCCAACCCCTCTACCAGTTAACCATGTGGGGGTTCGAAACATTGTTTCCCCTTTTCCATCTTATGTGGTGTGGTCGCCCCTCATGTGTTTTGTTCCCCCCGGCCCCCCACAAAACACTTACCACTTCAGCCCCCCTCTAAAATTGTCTAGCATTCATCCCCTTTCCTGTTATCACTTCCCATGTGCTCCCCTGCACTTCTATCTTGACACCTGGCCATGTCTGTTACGTAATTAACATTTGACCTCGTTGTGACTCCCACACCACTCACTACCTACCACTTGGAATGTTGTCCCCACTCAACTCCACGAAATTTCTCCACATCAACCTTGTTAACTCCACTTCCTTTCCAACAACTATGTGCCTCCACATCACCCCCCACCTTCATGTCATCTCTCGCCTCCATGTCATATGTTCGTTTCATGGTCAGTTAAAACTATGTTTTTTTCCCTATACACCATAGTAATTTAAAACATCATTTGAAAACAACTGAGAATGGATTTTCAAAACCTGAAAAAGGTTTTTTCTAACAACATCCTCATTTACCAAAAGCTGTCCCATTTTTATAACAGATGTTATGTTTGGAAGATTCGGATGAATATTTGTATGCCTATTTGTACGCATATTTTCCCAAATTTTCTTGTTTTTAGCCAATGTTTTCAAATGTGGTTTCCAAGAAAGTGGAAATTAATTTTCAAAAACTAAAAGAGGTTTTTGTTTCTAACTGGACCCTAGTTTTCAGAATTTTGGGAGGAAAAATCTCATGGACAGTAGTGACTTCGATGTCACCTCATTAAATACATGTTGTAACCAAATTCAAATTTCTCTTCTTTATCACCAGGAATCCTCAAGGATAATGCCATAACTCTTGAAATAGTTTTAGTTGCCTTTATTTGTGTTCTATTTTTATAATTAGTTTAGGGTATTTTGAAATGAATCTTGATATTTTAAATCAAAATATTTTGGAATAAATTTTTAAATACTTCATAATTTGAAGTAAGAGATGTTGGCTTTTGTACAAAATAAAGCTATTATATATTTTTCAAGCCTGAGTGGACTTACCAGTAATAAAAAGGACATTCTTCACAGGATTGATGTCTTGGACTATTTGGTGAAGTGATTCTCTCACTATCTATGTGTTTGTTTATTTTTTTTCATACTTATGTGTTCTTAAAACTGAATTATTTTATAGAAAGTTGATGAACAAAATTTGTTGAAAGATACACTTTGATTCTGGATGTGGATAAATTATTTTTTTTCTCTTGATATTAAGTTAAAGAATTCTTAACTACTCTTTGCTTAATTGAACCTATTTCTTTTCTTCTATTACATTTCATTTAAATATAAAGGATCCAATTAGTTCAGCTACCTTTCCCTATGAAACTCCTTTTAAGATCTGAGATAGATCCCTATTAATTTTTCACACTCCTTTGCCCAATGGCTCTTCCCTTGATATTCGAACCAAACCAATTCATAAACCAAACTTTGAACTTTCATAACTAGCCTAATATCTTAATATAAACAAATCTAAATATGAAAGAGAGATCCCTCTCTGAAGTTGGAAGGGTTGGATTCTAGCTTCCAAGTGGTTTTGTGGTTACCTTTGCAATTATTTCCAAGCCTTATTAAATTATAGAGTGATAACAGGTGCAAGGGGCTAAAGAACACTATGTTTGTAGAAAGAAAAAGAACAACTAATCCTAATTCCATAAAAGAAAACGTACCTACCTTTGAAAGGAAAGGCTATTCTACTTTGCATCAATGTAGATTCTAATCCTATTTTCAAAGCGTAAATGGTACATCAAAGGAAACCTAGTCTATGCAATAGAAATAAAAATGTTGGAAATGGAAATCCTAGCTTAAGATGTATGAAAGAAAACCTAGTCATGATATAATTATTTAATAATTGCATTCAAAATATATTTTTTTCAATAGAGTTCATAGGGTACTTCATAAAGTAATCATTAAAATCATCGTTATGCTCCTCAAGTAATGATTATGTTCACTAACCATAATTGCAGAGGTGAATTGCAATGGAGAAGAGGCAAGGATTAAGAGGAATTTAGTCTTACCCAATCATGGTTTTATAGCCTAAGAGTAATTATTCAAGGTTAAGAGGAAAAAATAAATATTCTTGAGAAAAAAAGGCCATGTTTACACAATGCTACATGATGCTACAAGATTGCTATAGGTTTGCTACAAGACGCTTCAAGATTGCCTTGTTTTGCTACAAGATTAAATTTGTGAGGATTATGAGGGTGGAAAAGGTGATATAAAAGTGGGAAATGGTAGATGAAGGTATATTAATGTTGTATGAGGATTATTCCAAGATTAGAACCTCTCATAGACCCATATTGCACAAAAATAAGTGTGCATGGTGTCCTTCAATTACCCAGAAATGTAATTTCAGTGGTTTGAGGGTGTTGTGTAGTGAGGATAAAGAGGATGATGAGGGTAGGAGGAACGTAGTATTACAGTTATGACCCTAAAAATCAACAACATTACATGCATAGCACAAAAAAATTATGATATTTTACACTTGCAAATACTAAAATACCTAGTTTGTTAGCTAGTTTGTCCACAATTCTCATTGAATGACCAAGAAACTTGAATGAAAATGAGATGGGGTATTTTTTTTATTAAATATCATGTACTAATAATCCAATACAATTGAAATCACCAAGAAAATCTCTTATTAACATGTGCTAAAAAATAACAGAAAATTACTACAAAAACTAAAATTTCAAGAATTAGTGAGTTAGTTAACCTACCAAATGCCTAACCTAATCAAGTGAAAATTTTATGAGGTGAATATTATTATTAAACTTAATTTTTGGAGGAATCTATACAAGTGGAAACATCTCAAAATAGATTCTTTAACATGTGCTAATATTGAGCATAAAATTACTATGATTTTGCTACAAGAGACTTCTAGAAATTCTAGAATTGTGAACTAGTATACCAATCCAATTAGCTCAATCACGAATATGAATTTTAAATTTTTTTCTAGCGATGCATCATGAATGTGACTATGTAAAAAACCTGCTAAACATATCACTTCAATTATTTAAGTAATACAACATAAAGGAAGAAGGAATACTAAGTGAAAAAATAAGAGATGCAAGTGAAAAAAACGTTCAGAGAAGCTAAAAAATTGTACAACAGGGTTCTGAGGCTCCTTGGGTGGCCAAGCTCAAGGATACTCATATTGCTATGAATTAAACAATCTTTAGAAGCCAATAATGACACAAAATTTCATTATTAGAGTTAATTCTAGTATATCCTTGCTAGAAATGAAAGTAGAAGTGCTAAGTAACAAGTTTTCTCCTAAAAAAGACTAAGAAATGCATTCCCCTAGAGGAAAATTTGAATTGGTACTTATACAAATTGACAAGGAAAAATTCAACTTGAAAGAAGGCAACTTTATCTTCCAAAATCCCTCAAAAAGTGGACCTTGTTCCCAACATGATGTATCTTCATTTAATGACACATAACAAATTCCTAGATTTTCTCAATCGGTGGACCTCTATAATATGTTAATAATTTCATGATATAAAATTCATTTATTATCCAATATTGGTCCATCCTATAGTAGGGAGCAAGTCCCTGTATTGCTTCATTCATAATTTACTCAGTGTCCTCTCAATATTCTACAATAATAAATAACATTAGGCACATAATATGCAATTATCTCTAAACTTTCGTAAGAACAAAATAAAGCTAAAAAAATTATTAAGTGTAGAAGGATATATTTAATATATACTTTGTGTGCCTAAGAATGGTTATATGGGCCTTAATTTGTGTCTAATTTAGAGGCCTGTCAGTAACATTGAACTCCATCCTAGATTTCAAGATTCATTTTTTGGTGATTTTCAACTATGAGGAGGGATAGCCTTCATAGTATCTTGGCTTATGGGGTAATAACATCAACCACCCCAATAGTATATAAACGCCTATAAAATTTAATAAATGAAACAAAATAAATATGAAATGAGTTGAAAAAGTGCCATAACCCAACATTGGTTACTCCTATCTTCTAGTTCCACATGAATATAGAGCAATGAAACTTGCGAAAAACCTAGGTGAAAACTCTATGCTTGGTTACAAATTGAATGAGGGCGAGAGCGAGAAGTGGAAGTGAGGTATGAAATTAGGTATTGGTCATTTAGGTTGCGCAAAAATAATGTGAGGTGGATCATGGGCTTCAAGGATGGTGCTGGCCCGCACGAGGTTAGGTGTGTGGGCCCTTCTTTAATATATATATTATTTACTTTATTGTATTATTATTTATTTATTAATTTCATTTTATGCTTATTTTTATTTTTTATATATAACCATAAAATTAGTAAATTAAAGACATGTTTGTTGAGAATTGGGCACAATTGCAGGGCTTGTGAAGTAATGATTAGTTTCCCCAATTTAACAACTAACTAGCTCATAACATGAGAAGAGATGAAACCAATTACACCATCAGAATGTGGTCCTACTTTACATAATTTTGGATCAATAAAAGGACATGGATCATTAGGAATAATACCATATAAAGTTCCTCACTGAAAGTAGATCAAATCAAGATGTTGGGAACATAAGATGGATTGCTCTTGAGTATTTTCCCTTGCTATAGGAACATCCTTGGAAATAGGTCGTATAAAGGATTAGGTAAACTAACCTTTAAGCAGTTGGTTAAGAATATTGGTAGAAACCAGTCACCATAGAAACCAATCACCATTTCATGAATTCTTTGATTAACTTTCTTTGGAAGAATTAAAACGTCATAAAATCATCTACCAAGGAATTAGAAGACCACTAAACATGATAGTTGGTGATATGCATGGATGGGTTCTCTCTCGACTTTCATTAGAACTTGGAAATATTGGACAATAATTTTGTAGGAATTGGAGTCAATCTAGTATCATGTCAATGGGATTATTTCTCAAAATTCCAACTATTATAAGTCAAGGTATGATAGAAATAAAGGTTGGTTTTTACTACATGTGACTAAAGCTAAAGAATGATCCCTAGAGAAACCTTGTTAGCCACCCATATCAAAGTTTCCAAAAGATGAAGGTCAACCAAAGGGATGACTAGACACAAAGAATTGAGGCCTTGGACCACTTGACGTGGTTAAAGTATTAGTTCTCCTAGAGAGATTAGCCACAGAGACAAAGGAACTCCCAAAATCATGGTTGTTGATGGGATTATACCCAACAATACAATGAATAGGTCCTAGTGAAAAATCATCGTGGTAAGAATAAAAACATATGGGAGTAGTGCCACTAGTGATGGTATTTCCCTTGAGTAAATTATCCCCTTTTAAGGATTGAATTCCTCGAAAGTGTGGCATTCCTTTGAACATAGAACTATCCCAAGGATTAAAGGTTCCTCCAAACACAATATTTCCCTAGACTATTTTGGGACAAATGTATATCCCCCTACCAAGTTCCTCAAAGACAACTAACCCATGCTAGATATCATGACCATAGGGGTTATATGAACTAGGTGGAAACCACCAAGCTCTTTTGGATTGAATGTGACTTACCTCCATTCTAAGTATAAAGCTTGATAAAGGAAGGGACACATACAAACTTGTAGTGGTTACACTAGAAATCATGGGATACACCAAACCAAGGATAGATGTGCTGTCAAAATTGAGGGAGTGAGCCTTATCACACTAATATATGGTAATTAAGACAACACTAAGGACACTCATTATGTCAATGGAAATGAGGGACCCAAGCAATTGTTTTTTAAATAAGCACTCAACTATATAAGTACAACATCAAGAGGGTTAGTTAAAAGTGGGTTGAAATTTAGCAGTGGACTTTCATCTACAATTTCAACAATGAGTTGGACTCTCCCCTATAACCAGAGCTTTCCATCCCAACTCAGGCTTTGTTTGAATCCCTTTATTTGTATGCTTCTCTGGTGGGGTACCCTCCTCTCCAGGACAACATTTTACTGTTATTTGATAATGATAGATACTTTGGTAAATCATGGTTAATATATGCTTGTTTAATTAATTAACATTAAGAACTCCCATGACCAACTAGACTCATCCAAAATAGCACAAACTATAAATTATCTAAGATATCTAACGAAAAAGAAACTAAAGGGAACTTCTTAAAATCCAAGATGCTTGAGGTGATGAAAGCCCCAAGGGCGTTGGACTAAGAAAAGGACAGAGAAATAGTTAGCATAACATACCTATTTCAATTTAAATTAGTGCAAGTGACCTTGATAAGGCTGATTGTCACCCTCCAAGAGCACTCATATGGTGATTGAAATCAACCTATGGTACCATGGGAATTCTAACTAATAGTCGCCTACGTAAGATCTCTAGAATATAGCCATTATGGTCACCAACTCATAACAAAAACACCAATGAAACATGTGTGATTAGAAAAAGATGCATGGGCAAGGTAACTAAGCCCAAAACCACTGGAGACACACTTCTCTCTAAGATATCACCTTGTCATGAAAAAAAATCAATGAATAGTAGCCTTAGAGTGGCAATGTCACTACATTATTCTCGATAATACTTTGTGCTAAAATTTTATGTGAAAAGAGCTTTCTAGCAACCATATAATGTGGAAATGGATTTACACTCACTAGTAAAGCTATTCTTGTTTTGTAGCCTTGAAGGTTGTCCTATCCAAATCCTTCTATAAGGCTCTACAACCCTAGGTCACTATTGGTTTTCCATAACTAAAATTGTCTAATTGATTTTGTTAATTATTTGCCTTAGGTTGTTGATTAGTCATGGGTATGAAGTGAAAATTATATCAAGTGTAAATAGTTTGAATACCATTCCAAAATAAACCCAAAAGGAAAAATTCATTTTTTTCTAGTTCAATGAAAACTACCTAGGAAGCAAAAATAATTCCCCCTTTTTCCAAATGAAAAACAGTAACCTCACAACCACTCAATGGTTTTTTTGATGCTTACCAACTTCAGATAATTAGTTGATCCACTAAACAACTTACAAACGAAAATAAACACTCTTAAAAATACAAAAGAAATAGGATCAACAAGCACTCAAAAGCTTGAAGCTAAGGCTTTGCAAACACAAAAAATTAACTATATTATCACATTTGGAGAATAACAAGCTCACACTTGAATAAAGTTTCAATTTGTAGTTCAATGTAGGAAACCATTAAACACAAACCTACAATTAGCTACATGAGAAAACAATTCAAACCATAGAGAAAGGAAACAAAAATTAAGAGACCATACAACTTGGATTTCTTCACAACTCTAGCAATCAAGCAAGTCACAAATACTTAAAATACCACTTGTATTAGGCTCATAGTGTCATACAAACAAAAGAAAGGCTAGTCATTTTTTGTAGCAATCAATCCAAAAACACAACCTTGAAACATAAATGAAAGTTGCAAGCAAGACAAGAGATATCAAAAAATGGGAAGGTAATGAAACCATATTTGAAGCACATCTAATAAAATATAGGAAGAGGATGAAAAATATAAGGAAACTTCCATTAATTTTGTATAAAAACCTACCAAATAACTCACCAATGAGGAGACATTGCTCCCTAGAAGCGTATAGATTAAGTACTTAGATGATACAAGGACCATTCCCAGAGAGTGACCAACAATAGAAATCACTATGTAAGTCACTAATCTGGAGAAAATTACCCCTAAGGTCAAGATTCAAAAGTATAGCAGGCTCGTATTTGAGAAAACTCAAGAAAATTAAGGCTATCATAAGCCGAAATAATGTCAAATTCAAAAGATAATATCTCAACAATATATAAAAACCAAAGGTCAATGCCAAGGAAGGAGAATTCAAACACTGGGGAAAGAGTCCACAATCGATTTGCCACTTTTTTTAATCTTGAAATTCACTTAGGGGCTAAGGAGTTGTTTCTCCACTAAACATGGCTCAAGATTGGATAGACAATGTGTGATAGGTCCAAGTAAACTCCCTAGGTCTAATACAATAATATAGAATTCATCTCATAAAAGAAGATGAGAATAATGTACGTGTGTATCCATGCAGCTTGGTATAGTTTGTAGACCCTATAGAGCTACTTGAAAGAATCATTTTCTCTAAATATACCACTAAAAGATTATTGACCTAATCTCATACACACATACACCACAAAAAAATGATGTTTTCCTCCATGGAAGTCAAGTTAGTATGCACCAGAATATCTAATAATAATTTCATCATATTCATACATATAAAAACATGAAATATGTAAGAAAGCCTAAAATTTCCATTCACTAATAATAATAGTACAATCAGACATTAAACTTGATTCACTAGTAGAATCTCCTTCGATCCTTGGAAATCTTGTTCCCTCAAATATACGAAGATTGGGCTCATCTCACATGGAAGAGAAGAAATCTTTAATAGAAATTCACCAACATCACTTAGTTATTTTCTCTATGACTCCCCTCTCCCCTGAAGAGGGTCTCACTATATATGTTCTTACCAGACTCATGATGTATATGGGCACCACAGGCCATGGGAAGTTAGGAAATATTTCTAATAATTAACCACCAACCAACTCAAGATAAGATGGGTCACTCTAATGTACTTTGAAATGAACTACTATAAAATTTTGACCTGCATCACACCCATGGTAAATACATGTTATATACTAAAGTGCCAGGGTATTCCTTTGCAATGGAGTGACGGGTGACAAGATGGAAATCTTATTGGAGTGATGGACTAGTAAAGGAGCACAAGAAAGGAGGAAGAAGGATGCATTTAGATTAACATATATTGAAGTTTGATCTTCGGTTCCTATTCCTAAAATAAAGTGGAAAAAGGGCTATAACAATAACAACTGGTTCAAATTTCAAATCTTGGTTCAAAATTGTTTAACCATTTAGATATTCACCAAACTAAGCTTTGAATGGTGTGTAACATACAAGTGACCTACCTTTTCATTAGAATATATTTTTTTTTTGCTAACTAAAAGATGTGATAAAGAGGATTAATATTATTATTTTCCAACAAACCTCGAAAAAAAACTACTATATCAATTAGATCTCTTGAAATGAGGTGAATGCATGAAGATGGGTTCCACTATTCTGCAAGCACATGAGTTGGGAGGGAGAGAAAAAAAGATTAATCAAGCAATAATTTATCCCTAGATAAAGCTATTTTAGGGCTTAAAAATAAACCCTCAATCAAGCTCCTATGTAACCTGCAATTAGATATGAACTCGCTCAAGTTACATGCTCGATCAAACCATATATTTTTAATTCTCACCAAAAGTACAGATGGGAGTTTATAGTTCGAAGGGTTCTATTGAGCCCTTATTTAACCATGTCAAGAGCTAAATCAAGGTTTGTTTAACCTTTAATTGAGTTATTTCTAATTTTACCATATGCACTCAGTCCATTTTTTTAAGTTCTTGATCGAGCTGTTGAGGGCATAAGAATAAGGGTTTTAACTCCCCTTTTGCAAAATTTCTCTACAACACCATTTTTCACCCTAGCGAACTTCAAGGATATTTTTTCCTTAAGTGGCGGAGTTGATCAAGTTGGATTCATGAATGAATCCTCTATCCAATTGAATATGATTTTCATATATTCAAATTCATATGGTATTTTCTATGTAATTTCCTTTAAACATTATGCTTCAATTTTGTTTGGAAATTTCAAAGTGGTTGAATAAAAAATATATAACATAAAATATACAAAACGAAAAAATTCAAAAAATATAAATATCTTCTTTTATGAGTACTATTCAAAATTGTACTCATGGTTTTTAAATTTATTTAAGCAGTAGAAAAAATTTACGTGAACACGTGTCTGAAAAATGCAATTGGAAATATTACTTCGCCAACTTCAAAAAAAAATAAAAATATAATTTTTTCATAAAAAAATAAAATTTTAATATGAATAACTTAGTTCTCTCTATGTAAATCATGCTCATTAGACTAATTTATGCTATGTGAACACACACACACCTCTTAATATGTGCGAAAATTTTCAAGGACGAGCATTTCATTTAATGGAAAATTGAGAAATTATTTGACACTAATTTTTTTTGCAAAAAAATATCATTAGAAAAACAACATATTTATCCACAAATTTTATTTTTAATTCAAATCAAAATTCACAGTTCTTTTATGAATTTGGAGGGATTCAATTCGATAAAAGAGTAAAATTTTGAAATTTTATCGCCACATTTGACCGAAAAGTGTAACCCATGTTCATGCATTCACCCAAGCTCATCTTAGACTCGTGAAGAAGGTAAAGACATAAAATTTAGGTTCTCCCAATTAGTGAAGAAAGTTAACGAAATTCATGCTTGTAATTTGAAAAAGGAGGATTTATCAAGTTCTCACGAAAAACTTGAAATAAAAATAATGGATGAAATGAACAAGAAGATGAATGAAACTAAGGATAGATTGAAAAAAATCATGAATACCATGGAAAATATTCTCTTGTAGATGATTCCTAAAAGAGATATTGAGATACAATAAAATTGTGAAAATAATGAGAACCATTGTGTTGGAACTCAGTCACCCATGGAAAATAATTTATCACAATTGATGAGCACACATATTGAACCATATAATCAAAATCATGAACTTTTATTCCAAGATACACATCATCATGGATTCAAGTTAGCACCAAGGAACTACTACATTATGAAGATCAATATGATCAATTTTTATGGAAATGGTTATATAACATGGATGTTTTAGATGGAGAAATAATTTGATCTAGACCAAGGGGTAGCCCTATGAAAAGTAAATATTGCAGCCAAGTTTTTAGAACAAGACCAACATGAATGGTATCAATGGCTTTGTGAAAGGAAAATTAACCCATTTTGATAAGAGAATTGGTAGCACATTATGGGTATATTAAGAACAATAATTTCTTTAGTCAATTTGTAAATCTTCAACAAAAGGTTCTAGTTGCAAAGCACTTCCAAAAATTCCAAAATTTCATCCTTAGGGTAAACAATATTTCGGAGGATAATTTCTTAAACCTATTTATTGGAAATTTATAGGAAAACATACAACATGAATGGCATCTATTTGAACCTAAATATTTGTAGAATTATTTTAGTTGAGGAAACAAAGTTCAAAGTAAAAATATGCCCACTAGAAAATGGGTCACAAATAACTCTAGAGGAAATCACACTCCCTCTCCTAAATTGATAAGTTTGACTCGTTATCAAATTGAAGAAAGAAGAGGAAAGGAACTATCCCTCAACTATGACAACAAGCATAGTAAGGACCTATTGATGGTACTGGATACCACCAACATACATGGGATCTCTCTAATGTCAAGTCTGAATTAGACCTCACACAATTTGGAGTAGGAGCCCCACCTAGAGTATCATCCTGACCATGATAGCTATAAGGTTATGCTTGGTTTTGATGAATAGCATAAGAGATTCTATACTTAACCCTTGAACAAGCAAGTAAGTTAACATTGTGAAATTCCAAGTGTAATGTATAAGAGGAAACTTTCATTAGGGGGGAGACAAAATGAGCCTCTAGAAGGAAGTAATAGTACTAACCTAAAAGAGACAAATGAACAAAGAAACATCTGTTAGTTACCTAGAGAAATAGTTCACTTAGACACAACGATCATCAAACCACATACAACACACCTTCAACAAGATAAGTACCAAGCTCATTGAAATAGTTCAATTTCCTTAGTACATATGAACAAAATACACACACACACACATATATAACATCTAAATAATAACCCATTCACAATACATGCATGAAAATGCATTGGCTCATAGAGCTTCAATTATTAGGTAAAATATTCAAGCACACAATGACAATGATGAGACACTAGTTCCAACAGTGGAACGCTAAGTCAATTCTTTCTTGTGAAAAGAATAGTTTTCTCCTATGCCAAGTAGAGAAGCCAATAATAGATCTCCAAAGCTTAAGCCTCCAAAAAGCCCCTTCCTTGAGTTATGAGGTTGCTTTTATAACAAGAGGAATGACCTTTCATGTCCTCACAACTTTTGAATTACTCTCATGAATCTTGGGCTTCTAGTGTTTCCTTTGGACTTCTAAATAACTCTTGAACCTCTAAGTGACCTTTGGAATTCTATACAATATTTGTCCATATATGACTATGTGGCTCTTCATGTTCTGCATATGAATCTTGTACTTACACACATTATATTTTATCCTTTTCCTTGAATACATCATTAAATTCCACACGATGATGTGGCATGACACATGCAAACACATTGACCATTATGATGATACTTGTACAAGTTACAACTTGACAATGATGACATAGACTTCATGATGAGGTGGCAATGCAAAGTTGTCTTCCTTGTTGCTCCATATTTCATTCTTGATGATGAATCTGATCCATGCTTTATCTTCATGAAATATGCACTTTGTTTGTCATATTCACGCTCCAAAGGGTCCTTGGTCAATATCAAAATCCTATAGGTCATCATGCAATGTCATTTTTTGTCTAGGTCCATGATTTTCTTCATGTCCTCATGATATCTCTCTCTTGTTCTTCTTATACATAGGAGTTCCTTTATGCTTTCTCCTTTCCATCATCTCTTGAGCATCGCCTTATCATTCTAGGAAGGTACTCCTGCCAATGAATATCATTCATGCAGGGGGAATATTAGCCTTAAAATCATATATTCTAGCACTACCTAGCTCTTGTAATGATATGCTCATGACAAACGTGTGAGAGGGAGAAAAAAAGTAGGATTGATTAAGATGGCTCAGTCAAACTCATCAGTGGAGGAGGAGGGCTCCACTATTAATTTTTATTATTCAATGAACAACGAGGAAGAGCTCTCCTTGGTCCAATGTAGTGAGGGAAGTTGAAGGGGAAAAATTGAAAGCTTTATGCTTCAAGGCTATGCCATTCCCTCCAAAGAAGAGACAGGAAAGCCTAAAATTGTAGTTTGACTGGCCAAGCATGAGGGGAGTCATCCAATATCCTTCCCTACTACACCATGTGATGAAACAAAAGGTTAAAGGAATGCTTAGGGTGAATGAGCAGATCGGGAAGAAGGGAAGGTGAAAGTTTCAACCTTCAGGAATGCACTATGCACTCAAAGGTAAAGGAGACTTCAAGAGGAGCACATATTAACTAGTCAAAGACAAGAGGAAACTTCCTTTGGCCTTCCCTAATGTGCCATGCACTCTAGAGGGAAAGGCTAGAAAATCTTGGGAGCATGAACGCATTGGCAAGGATGGAAGGTGAAATGTTCAGCCTTGAGGACTGCGGTATGTACTCAAAGGGAAAGTAGACTTCAAAGAGACCACATTTTCACTAGTCAAAGGTGGAGAGGAGGCTTCCTTAAGAAATCCCAACTATGTCATGTCATTTAGAGGAATATTTTAATCCAATCTTGGGCATAGAGTGCATTGGGGAAGGGGGATTGGTGATGCTTCACCCATTAGGAGTGTGCCAAGTGCTCAAAGGAAGAGGAGGCTTGAGAGAAAGTGTACTTTTTTTCAACAAGGGGTCATTGTTGCTTTTTAGTGTGTTTTTCATCCTAGGTTAGTACATTTTTACCCAACTATGGGTGCTTAACCATTTGGAGTGTGTGTTTCAGTGAGGGAGTCCATAGGGATGAAGCCACTTAGCCTAAGAGGGTTTTCACTACATTACAAGGGTAGGAAGATATTTACATTGCATGTTTTTCCTCTGAAAAATGGGTAAACGAGGTCCATGTTGTTATCTAGGAATGCTTTATGAGCCATGCAAGTCAAAAATGTCCAAAATCCAGTGTATTGAGTAAGTATGAGAAAGAAGGGTCAAGTTACTACCCTTGGGAGGATCATAATGTGCAACCTATTTGGGGTAATATTGAGAGAAACTTATTGCACCCGTATTTAGTAGTATGATTGCATAATTGAGTCCTATGGATAGTTGATATCCACACATGATAAGAGAATGAAAGGCTTCAAAACTTGTGCTGGGCTAAAGGACCAAGAAGGGCTCGAAAATGGCTAAGTATGGGATTGACAAAGTAAAAGAGGAAAATGCATCCGGATGTGACTCAATCATGGGTGTCACACATAAAACCATCAATAGAAGGCAGAAAAATACACAAGACTCATGAATGAAAGTAACACCTTGAAACAATAATAAAGAAACACTTATGTCTAATTAGGGTAGATGAAATGACACATCAGAACACTTAGAACACAAGTTATGACAACTATGATGAATGTGACCAAACATCGAGTTAAGTAGTAGAAATGTGTCTAGTACATATTATAATTGTGTATAGACCATCTAATGTAGAAAAGTGTGATAGAACTAACTTTGGTGATGTGCAAAGATGTGACACATGCAGGAGTAAAAATCACAAAAGTAACACATGTGACATGAGGAAAACATAAGACGACACTTGAAAAATGCGAACAAACTTGAAAGAGACACATACCAGAGAAAAGATAACATGAAAAAATAACTTATTAAACTAAAATCAAGTTAAAATGACAACTATGAATGTGAATATGACACTTATGAGTGTGAAAATGCACAAAACATGACAGTTGAGAAAACTCACCAAAATAGAGGTACAAATGCAATAAAGTGAGGGGGGTTCTCAATAAAATCACACATTAAATATCAACATAAGTTCAACATCACATAGGAATTGTATTGATGGATAATTCTATTCATGTTCAAGCTTGCATAAAGGAAGTGTTCTCATGAAATTATTAAAGACCGTGCATGTGGGTGCAAGTGACTTAACAGTTTGAAGCTAGAAGACTTCAACACTTTGTAGAACATTAAATCATCATGGAATATCCAAAGAGTGAAAGAGCATAAGATCCTTAGTACGCCCCAAAATTTAAGTGTGAGAGATTTTTTGGAGGTTTTTGATCGCATCAACAACAAGACCATAAATACAGTGAGAAGAAATTATTATACCTAGAATGTGAAGTTGAAGAAGATCAAGAAGTGAAAACAACACAAGATTCAGAGTTACAGGAGACTACTCCACCAATTTCTTGGCATGCATTGGTTGAAATCCATACTTCACAAACCATTAAGAAACAAATTAATGAATATATTAGCACCAAGGTATTATAACCCTATAAGGTGTTGCATAGGATTGGAAGTATAGCTTACGAATTAGAGTTTCCCTCATATTCATGCATACATCTAGTCATTCATGTTTCTTTATTAAGAAGATCATGAGCAATAAGAACCCAATCCGAAATATTCTACCAAATATTAGTGAAGAAAGGAAATTAATACTAGAACTAAAAACAATATTAGAAATAAGGACTAAAAAATGTGAAATCAAGTGATTATTAGGCACCTCATCAAATGGATGAACCTTCCAGTTGAAGAAGCAACATGTGAAGATGCATTGGTCATGCAGAAACAACCACAGATAGTCAAGTATTTTGTACAACACCTATTTTAATAGGAGGGATGTATTAAGCCTTATATAAGCCCCATGGTAACCCCAAAGCCCCTTATTAAGCCCTAGATTTGAGTGATTAAATTTATATTGTTATATGTTTATGTAGGATAGAGCTTATTAAAGTCCCATTTTATTATAATTGTACCTTTTGTCTCTTATATATACTAAGGAGACATTGTCTTGGGATAATAAAATTATGGCTTGTACATTATATTCATTGTGAAAGGAGGTTTTTCCCTTAAATAAGATTGTAATTATTACTTTCTTGTCATTTATAAGGTGCAACATTCATAACATGGTATTAGCCCAACTAAGTCATTTATCTGTCATGTCTATATCTTACTTGATTAGTTAACCTTCTAATCCCATGGGCTTTGGTGATACCTCTTGTATCACCATTGTGAATGAATGGTGTTCTTTAGTTAATCTACCAAGTTCAGATTTTTGTTGTGCCACTATATATTCATGGGACGTCCTAGTTAATGTCATCCATTTACAACCTCACTTGATATCTTGTGTTTGCTACCTCTATGTCAATTGCGCATTAGTTTTTGAATGGTTACTATAATTCATGTCATTAAAGTGTCAAATTCATGTCAAATGATCATTATCTATTATGTGAATCTAGAAACACATGAGTACCTTGGAGCTTTAAATACTTAGTGATAGGTTTCCTCATGGTTGATAATGTGTTATCCTCACTATCCCATGTTGACCCATTATACAAGTGATAAACATCAACTCACTCATGCACACTTGTTAGATTTTAGTAGGCTAATTGGGGGCAATTTTCATCATTGGTGGTATTCCATGCACTTTATAATATGATCCATTAATTCTTAGTAATTATATGGTTCCCCTACATGCTCAATATTAGCTTATTCATTCACATGTAGTAGGGTTGTATGCTACAGACAAGTTAATGACATTGGGGATTAAGGCTATCTCACTCATGAATATTTACATCACTCAAGTTGTAATGGAGAGTGAATTATTTAATATAAAGACCACATAAGATAACTCTCTCATTGGTGTCCACCCTCCTTCTAATATATAATTTTAAAGATATCTAAATTATATTATTATCATCAATTCTTGTTGAAATTCATTTGTAGTATATTTGGTTGGGGACCATGCTATATTCATTGGTATCAAGAATGGTGATGCATTCCTTATGTATGCATATAATATATACCTAATTTTGACTTATGAATATGCTTGTAGTTTCTCTATGATTGGCTCCCTCCATCTACCAAGCTCACTAAAACTTTGTAATATATTTTTGCAATAAGTTTCACTTTTGACTTCATACATTTTGTGGCGTCCATTATAGCTTAAAATGATACTCCACTAAGCCTATAAGATAAGTAACATAAGACAAAGGTTGAGATGCACCAAAAGCTTCATGGAAGCCATTGAAAAGTATACACTTCCCTCTCAAATTCCCCTTGAACACTAGAAAAAAGAGTTCTAATGCCTCAAATTATTTAACAATAGAATTTTATTTCTAAACTACCTAAATAATAGAATTTTTAAGTGGCCATGGTTGTTAAAGCACTTGGATAAGAGTAAACAATGTAAAAATTAATTTGAAATTCAAGATAATGATGAAAGGACCAATCCAAACTCATCGAAAAGATATTAATCTTCATATAATAACTTTGTTAACTCATCTATAAAATAAAATCTTTACGTGGAGCAAAGGGGATAAGTGAACTTAGGTTCATGTTGCAAGATTGAGAACCTAGTTCCACCTTAGGATAATATAAGGTTAACAGTGAGTCTATTTGTGAGATTTAGTGGGAGGAGGATATGACGACAAAGGGACATAAGGAAATACACTTTTGTAAGTTCTTCATAATAATAAGAAAACACTACTACCTCTCCCTGCCCCCCATGCCCCCACTTATGTTTATTTCATGTGATTCTAAATATATGTGTTTTGGTTACGAATGTGCTAACACTAGCATTGTTGTAGGTATTATATTTTGTTAGCTTTCAATCATATTTTGTGTAGGTCATGGGTGTAGGGTGAAAGGAGGTAGATCTTGACTCTAATCTATAAAAGTAATCATCCATCCACCTTCTAGGTCAAGGTGTGTCTTCCATCTCTTCACAGGTTTATTTTAGTTTTCTTTTGTCATAATTCTTGGGAAGGAATGTGGAACTAGTACTTTGGATATAGATGGATATCTAGCTAAATAGAGCATATATGTTCGTCATTCACTCTTTGAAATCTCATACACCTAATATTATAATTAGCTAGATCATTTTTCATCCCTTCCTAATGATGTCAACTTCCTATTCTTGCAATCATGTCTACTATTCAAGATGTCATACATATGGATCATTATGCATTTCCTTTAATATTAGCTTCCTCAATTCTTTAGATTTTGGAATACATACTTTGTTATTAGGCATAATCAGTCCATATTACTTTAGTGTATACTCTGTAAACTTTTGTTGTACATATTCTTGCTGTAATCTTATCGATAATGCTGATTTGTAACATCAATCTCTAAAATTTGTGCCTTTAAATTTAATGTTCACATATAAATCACTATAAGAATCATGCTATGTAATCTTTTGCTAAGTAAATAAACAATTTTATCCTATTTTCCTATGATATCCTCAAATTCAAAGACATATTCACTTAAATGTTATATGAAATTTTCTCATCTAACATTAATAATAAAATGTTCAAACATATACATCAGGCCACTATGGTTTCTCCTTAGGTCAAATTTATTCCCCACTTAGTATTTCCTCCACATTTTTTATGTATTTGTTATGGAATCAAGCCCCAACACATTTGTGATATAAATTTTCTCACGATATTTAATATTTACACACTTATATCTAATGGACTTCCCATTGTAAATAAAAAATCCACTAGGCTTCTCTTTGCATGCATCTATGCATACCAAAAAACTTTTATTTATGAAAAATTCCTTTAGATTCCACTGTTCACTCAAAAATAGTTATTTTTTTTGTTAAAAAGTGATATGAAAAGTAATCCTTGAAAATCTTTTAATAAATCTCCTAGAATAATCTCCAAATCTCATGAAAGATCTAACTTCTAAAACATCCTTTGGTTCTTCTCATATTCTAATGGCTTCAATCTTCTCTAGATCCATTGTTATGCCTTACTCCTACATGATATTTTTTGACTGAATAATCCATTCATGATAGAAAGAGCTCTAGTTTATCTTGACATATATTTAATTCTCCCTTAGCACTTGCATCACCTTCATGTTCTTTATTTGACTTAAAATATATAAGTTTGTCATCTAAGAACACAATGGCAAACTCATCTATTTTTTTTTTTTGAATATGACATACATTAAGAAGATAAAGATGCGTGGTTCATTGGTCAATCTAAAACGAACCACTACAATATCATAATTCCCATACCTTACATTATAATTTATCTTATATATGTATTATTCCTTGATTCCCACGTGGTATATCATGATCATAGATATGAGGTTGAAATATCTTGTCTCTTCCCAAATTTTCAAAGAGATCATTAATGTAGGTAGATGGTATGTATTCTTCATCATAAATTTATTCACCTATCTAAATATAATATACAAGCTCAATGTTCCATCCTTTATTTTTATAAAAAAGAGCTGATATTCCCCATCATGAGATGTTTGGGCATATGTATCCTTTATTCAACAACTATTCTAGTTTCATGTGTAATTATTTTGGTTTTAAGGTGATTATTTTATAAGGAGTCTTCAATATTGGGTTAGTAATAAGAACCAAGTCAATATAAATTATAAATCACTCTTTGGTGGAAATCATGGTAGAGTCTTCAAGTCACTTTCAAGTACATCCTCAAACACATACAACACTTGAAAATATTCAAGTCTTGGTCATTTTTTCTTTTCTCTCTCTTCCACATATGCTATGTGTAAGTTAAAGCCTTTGCTAAACATATATTCAGTTTTAAGACTAATATATCCTTCATATAAAGGGACATCGAGGTCCTTGAATGGTTCTATGTTTCTCTTTTTCATCAAGACAAGTCAAAGTCCTATTATGGAAATCTAGAAAATCCCCGTGCTAGTCCAACCAATCATTCCAATTTTAAGATTATAATATCTAAATGGTAATACATGTAGGTCAATGTTTGTATTCACTTCATTGATATTTTATATATAGCCTTCAACAATCTCATTGAGCCTTATTTCGGTTCTAGTCACTAGCTAAACCATCCATGACTTTTCAATCCTACTTTTGATTTAATGAAATCCATCCACTGTTCTAGGATAAATGAAACAATGAATTTATCTTCATTCAATCAAAATACCAAATTTCCAACTTGTAATATTACCTTCCAAATCAATCATATGGGATTGATTTTTTACAATTCAATCCTATAGGGCTTCACATATCCTTTCAATATATGTATCCTTTTCTACAATTCTATCCATGTTTTCCAATGTGGTATTCTCTTGGATGCTATGCGAATTCCTAGTTTTCTCAGACAATATTTGTGTGAATAATCTCCCTTACATTCCCAAAAATTCGATTCGTGGTTTTCCTCTCTTTCCAAAGGAGTCTTCGATTTTGTTTTCATTACAAACAAGTTGATCTTGCTAATCTCTATTAGGAGTAGTTCTATTGAAAGGAGATTTGAATCAATTCCTTCTATAATCTATTCTCTCCTTCTTATCCATATAGGACTTATGATAAGCTTTTTTCCTTTGATTTGTTCATACAAGTATTTGTAATTTATAATGGTCTCATCAAGAGGTTTGGGCTCTTAAAAGTGAAACTTGTATTTATACAAAGATGACAATCCACTTAACAAACTTTGAAATTTCACCTTTTCTTCTTTGATTAAAGTCCACATAACAACTTAGAGAACCTCCTTTCATACACTTCCATGGTCATATTTCCAAAATTGAGTTTGAATAATTCCCACATCTTCTTGTCATATTAATGCTCTAAAAGATACGAACAATTGATCTATTTTTTAAACCAATTCCAAGAAATACTTTTCTTATCAACATGATTAGCTAGCTTTAATTGGTCCCATCATATGTAAGCTTTCCATTTTAGACGATATATGACAATTCTATCTTCTAGATTATATAAGTAAATTATATGTAACAAAACATTCTAATTCCATGCAATGGTGTTTTAGCATCATCTCATCTTTTATTTTCCCCATCAAATATTGGTGGCTTGATATTCATATGATTGCCTTACAAACTATGCAACTCGTGTATTCTTCTTTGATGTTTAAAAAGGGATACATCTAGGCTTTTCATTGACTCTTCAAATTCATAAAACTTCTTAGAAATGTGAGTATGTGAGAAATCATGCCTTTAAACTCTACTATCAATTTTTATGTCCCTATTTCCTTTGTAATTATCCCTTCCTAAATGAGGTTTCCCTTCTTCCCCATGTCTTGAAATTGATCCATTATTCATTTTCCTTTACAAATAATTTATACTTTGCCTTAAATGAGTGTTTGTTTGGTTTTCCATGTTTAAAATCCTCATAATCTCTACCAAATTTGTTGATTCTATCTTTATTCTACCTGTTAGACTATGTTTCCTCATTACAGAAATTGACGTTTAGGAATTTAGATTATCTTTCATGGCTATAGGTTCTCTATGAATTTTTCAATTACTATGATTGGATTCATTTATTGATACCTTTAATTATATTAAATGTTCCTACAACTAGTTTTTTATAGATAAAATCAAGCTTTTGTACAATTATGGAAACCCTTTAAGAATATTAGTGTGATTATCTTGATTTTCTATGAATTTCTATTGCCTAATTAAAAATGCATGGTGGATGAATATTGTTCAATAGCTTTCAATGACTACTAATATGCCCCATCATGAGATTTTACCTAAGAGATATATCCTTTTAATGTTTTGTTAGTTTGCATAATTTTCCAATATTAAGGCTATAGGTATATTTCTATGAATTCTTAGAGATTTAAATTCTCAAGTTTCAATTCTAATTCCATGGTTTTATTTCACTATACAATATACTTCCACATATTACTTCCATGCTCCATTCTCAGCTATAAAATTGAAGTTATAGCTCATGGAAGTGATATGGTGCTTCATTGCTCCTTCTACTTGCTTAAAATGCAATATTCACATACTAAATACCTTTCATTATTAGAGTATCTTGTTGTAAAGCACTTACTAATTTATATAATTTAGTATCATATGCCTTTGTGTGTCAAATCTATTCATGGGCCCATAATATTTCCCCAAAGACACTATTTAGGGACTCAAAATAGTGAACTTGAAAAACATAAGTAAATGATATAGTATCTTAATCATATTACTTGTTTATGTGGCATTCACATGGAATATAGGTCCACATGGAACCCTTGATTTTATCATGTCGCTATATCCTTTGTTGAACTGAAGAAAAGTATGATCAATGATTGCCTAATTGGTTCATTGGTGATCAACATAACCCTTGATCTATGATTGACCAAGTATTCCATTAACAAAATCAAAGTTTATTCCATTTCATCTAATGCTTGAAAATATCATTGGTGAAACATGGATTACTTTTTATGAGGGGTTAGCAAAATGCATCCATTAGACGTCACTCAAATTTGGGTCCATTAGTGATTCTTCTCAATGTATACATTCATGATTGGTTAAAAGGTTTTTATTAGTGATTCTGACTAATGTATCCATTGGTTATGAATCAAAAGGTGTCCATTATTGATTCCACCCAACATGTTCACCGATTATTAGTCAAAAGGTATCCATCTGTGATTTTGGTGAAATTCCTTTTTCTAACAACTCCAATTTTTTTTTAATGAATGAGTAAAATTACCATCGACGATCATCACAATCCTTTTACTAAAATCTCCATAATTTTTTTCTTTGGGATGATGCCAAAGTATCACATTAATGATCGAAAAAAATACTTCATTGACACTTAAAAAATCTTAGAAATATGGCTAAAACTATGGTTAATCTAAGCCATCCATTTATAATTGAACATGTGATATTGGCCATTAATGGATATACACAAGCTATTTTTAAGAAATCACATAGGGCTATCATCAATGCTCTATATTAAGCTTTTAATTGTTGATTTTGACCTAATACTCAAATATTTAATATCCCATGCCCATTGCACAAAGGATTCCATTCCAAAATTGGAAATTCCTTTCTAATTTAAACCATCTTCCCTAATCTCAACATGCATTCAAATCTAGAGTGGAAAAACTCAAATGAATCAAAATATCTATTCACATAGGTTCAGTGCTAAAACTTCTACTCTAATACCATAATGTAACATACCATGCTCCATGTTGAGCCACATCATTGTGAAATTTCATCTCTAATACTACTTGCAATATGCCCAAATTTTAAGGTGCATTAAGAACTCATGCTATTGAACAAATTCTCAAATTTTAATATGGTTTACATGATTTAAACATCATGTAGTGGGAAAGAATGAATGAGAAACAAAGAATACATAATCCCCCTATCCATCAAAAAGTAGGGTTAAGTTTCAACTATATTTGATGAGAAAATCACCCCTTTCCATCCTTTATTCCATCTTACACTCTAGCCTCTCTAATGAAGACGTTTCAACCCTACTAAATCGAATGAGGAAGATTAGTGAAGATTTGAGCACTCTGAGTGATATTATGCATTAAATTAGGAGGGGCCTTATGTTCGCGCATGCCTCATATAAGGTATGTGGTGGCATTCTATTGATGTTATGCATATTGGAACCTTATTAAAAAAACCATTTTCTAAAACACCCAATATCACTTTTGGCATGTTAATACGACTTTGGTGATGTAACTTCCACTTTAACCTTTGGCCCCGTAACAACACACCATAGACCCATTGACTCATGCCTCCACATTTGTGGTCCCGTTGCAGGTATTGTGATGTATGACACATGCAACCATGTAGTCAATGAGGTCTCGACATCACCATTGTGACATGGAATCCATTTGGGGAAATTTTAAAATTCAAAAAATAAAATAAAATCTTTCCTACCTCAATTGTTTTCCTAATTTGGTAAAATATTTCCCTAATTCACCATTAAAATTGTAATTCGAGCTTAGAGATTGAAATTTGAACCTTTAAACAACCCTTTGATGTAATTTGGAAAATTCGATAGTCCTTTGGTTCGAATTTGGAAAATTTATCTAGCAACTTTTTCCTAGGCAACCATTGTCATTTCTACAAACCCAAAATTCAACTACATGCCTAAATGAGCCAAATTCAATAATAGGGATTTGTTCTTTTGATCTCAAATCCCCCAGTTTTGCAAATTTCCTTGAAATTTCCCCAAATACCTCATGTGAAATTTCTTCAAACACTTTTCGTTCCACCTTTGTAACTTTTTGTTAGTGTTAGGACTATTTAAAGCTTTGGTGCTAATCCTATTCAACATAAAATAAATTCTTCTTCAATCTGAAGTATAATAATACCTTCCAAATCAACTCCTAATTCACTATGGAATATGAAAGGCATAACTCATTACAAAACATAAAAGGCCTTAAATAATTTGTGAAATGAATCATAATAAGGAATATGTAGATCATATTGTTAGTTTTTGTTTATTTTTTAAATTTCAAGCTCAGACAAATTTTTATGAAGATTTAGTGGAACATACAGTTTTTTGTGAAGAAATAGAGGGAAAATTTCCTTTATTGAGAGAAATGAAATTTAGGACATTGTTAAACTTCAAAGCATAAAGAAATAATATGAATACAAAGTTTATATAAAACATATTGGTGATGACACTATTGAAATTATAAAGTTGAGGCGAGTTTCTAAAGGATACCCAAGTCCATAGAATAGATTATGAAGAAGGATTTTCACTAACTATTTGATGCGATGTAAAATGAATTTTTACAAAAATACTTGGGGTGGAGGGTCAAGGTGAATCAACATTTTAATTCACTTAAACTTCAAATTTCAAATTCACAATTATGTACGCTATTGTTCTTTATGCAACCCATGTGTATACGCAACTTCAATGGAATAAAATTGTGTATATATTGTTAATTTGTAATCACTTCCATCGGTGAGTTAACTTCAACCATTGCATTATTAATTCATTAACCATTCAATATGCAGTAAATAATTGATAAATTAAAACACATGAGCAACACATATAGAACACTAGGATTTTAGGTGGAAACCCAATGTGGTAGAAAACCATAATTACCATCGTCTTTGTCTTCTTCTTTTATTATAAGGAATAAACTTCTTTAAATATTGTACTAGTGCATAATCTTACCAGCACACAGGCACCCAATTGTAGGAGGCTACAACCAACACTCATTCTCCAACACTCACTCTAAGAGAGATACAACCCACTAATCTCGTTTATCGACTGCTACTAGAAGGGCGAACTTACCCCCTCACTGAAGGATGAAACCCTCAACACTTTGTGGAACACGTTTTGGAATGTTTCACAATGTATCCAACTTTGAAACAATAATCAAACAAACTGCAGACCACCTTTCATCAAATTTTCACGCTATACCCACATCAACAATAAGTGCAAACCAATATTCCAATATGAATGTCGAATCATAGAATCTAAAAACAATTACTGAATCATCTCTGGATACCAAATGAATCACAGAATAAAATTAAACACTAAATACTAAATATCCATAACTAGATCATACCAATGCATAATTAACCATCATTATATTACGCCATAAATTAATCCACAAAATTATCAGTCATAAATCAAGATCATAACCACACTATCATCGACATAGAAGTAATTTTTAGTCACTAAAAACCCTAATAAACTTTACTTCATCAATTATTCGTGATAGTTCAAAAGCATAAATGCGTATATATGGTGTTCCTCTGAATACAAATTTCGTACATATTTCAAAACACTAAATGCTAAAAGCAAATCGCTACATTATTCACTGAGTTACTGACATACTAATTCATAGTAGCAACTTAATCATATATTAACACCCCATAGAATCATCAGTAACCAACATTCCAAACCATAATTAAATATACACATTACACACTACCAGATACAGACCATTCTTATCAAGACATCATCGAAAAACATCAGCAAATAGAACATACATCATTATACTATCATCATCAAGAAACAATTCACACCCCAGTACCTATATGTGACCTCCATAAAACAACTTTGTGTGTGTATGTGATTACTATGCATAAAACCCACATATATATACCAACATACTGAATGAAATATCACAAAATGTGTATCTGACTATGTTGAATTAGATCCATGTATGTACGCTGATTTACTAAAGAAAACTGGTGTACAGATCTTAAACTACTGAATTGAATCTTTGTTGTACATCACAACATACTTTTAGAAAAATATTAATATCAGATAAAATATTTCTTAAAACACATTCAAACATATGTTGCATCATTAGATATTCAAAAGTAAAAAAATCAGTCAAGTATAACCACTAGTACTCAATGAACTTTTAGAGATTCCATATCTCAGTCATCTCCTTCCTCCTTGGTGCACACCAGTTTCATATCAGATCACACATGAATGACTATTCAATTGCACATAGAAAACCTTGATCACCATATGCTTATATAGATTTTTCATTAGCCAATACCTTAGGTAAATTCCTTGGTAATGTTTTTATTATTTGTTGACGAGATCAAATAAACGTTGGAGCCCTAATTACTATGGGACAATACTATGGTAATGACCCCTAATGTCCAAATTTCCATGCTTCATATTATGTATGCAACCTTTACTCACAAGACTTGTGTATGTATGTAACCCTTCTTCACAGGAACCACATATGTTTTTCAAGCTTCACTTTTTTATCCATCTATAGTTGAACTACCATTTGTCTATCCATATCCTCTATACCAATATTCCTGATATCTACATTAGTTCCACAGTGATCATATTATCAACATGTTGACATCAAGAAAATAATTGTCAAGCAGGTTTCCATCAAGGACAACACATTATTCATAATGCCAATAATCTCCCCCTTTGGACTTGGTGGCAACCATTGTGGTATTTGGACATCACCTGCACACACCAAAGTTTCTCTCCAAACACCAAGTGAAACACCAAGTTTTATTTCCCCCTTTGTCATCAAGTGCATAGGGTTAAATCATGTTGAATGATGTATTGCCCTTCTAGTGCTCATTGTTTTAAGTCTAATTGTTGAATATGAATCATGAAAACTACATGCCGACCATGCTCCCCCTGAGAATGTGCTAGACATTTTAAAGATATACAATAAAAATAGAAGAATTTATCATTCAATCAAATATGACCTTGCCTATCACCAATGACTCTATGCTCCCATCGTGACATCAATCACCCATTAATGTCCCAAAATAATGGGATTACATACATATCTTGACTTGATCGCAATACCCCATACATGACTAAAGTTTACAATGATTAGAACATGGTTCTTTTCAAGACCTTTACATCAAGAGACATTAAAAACCTAACCAGAGAGCTCAAGAATGAAGTAGCAAGACCATCATAGTCATCAGCAACCACCAGGAAACATATATGAACCTGCAACATAATCATATGGTAGTAGTAATGTAATTGACAGAAACAATAACCATATAACAAGATTACCGATAATCATAGTCATCATAATGCAACAAGTAGTGCTAAAGAAACCATAATGCGAACAATGGCCATTAGAAGCATAGAATATGCTCCACCTAAACTCATGCCATCAATTATAACCACATTATATCCTTCTCATTAATTAACAAATGCACTAAAGAATCATTTTAATCAACAACAATAACATATTGCAACAACTCATGAACCAATATGATTCTAAGAAACATATTGGCATCATGAACATATTGTAATAAATCAATGTCAGAACTAGAATGCTAATCATGAACTAGTGGACGCAAATGACAGAGCTTCCCCTAAATGTGTGCCATATCTTATTTTCATTACTAAGAAGCATACACAACTATCTAGATAAAATTTGCATATATGCGCAACTATATTTCAAAATATTTGCGTAAAAAATATAAATGGTTGATTCTTTATAGTCATAGCTCCCCATGAACATGGCATGCTTGTTCCTTTTATGTTAGAGAACTTAGAAAAGTGAAGAGGTGTGAATCATTCCAAACTTTTGTCTAAAATATTCAAAGAAATTAGGTGGAAGAGGTGTAGTGAATAAATATGCAACTTGTTCCTTTGAAGGAACATATTCCAATTTGACTTTTCTCTCAGAACTTTCTCTCAGAAAATGGTATTTTATTGGGATGTGCTTAGTTTTTGAGTGCATCATAGGATTTTTAGAGATACTTATGGCACAAGTGTTGTCACGATGAATAGGTACAACTTGAGAACAAGTGACTTGAATGTCTTGCAATGTTTGGATCATCCATAGAAGTTGAGCACAACAAGAGGCAATAAAAACATATTCTTATTTTGCAGTTGATAAATCAATATAACTATTTTTCTTACTGAACCAAGAAACTAAGCAAGTTCCCAAATAGAATGCTCCTCCACTAGTAGTTTTGTGGTCATCAACATACCCACCCAGTTTGCATCTGTGTAAGCATGAAGTGAAAAATTTATGGTTTCAGATACCATAAACCAAATCTCGAGTGCCTTGCAGATAGTTGAATATCCTTTTGACTTCTTTGAGATGATTTTCCTTAGGATTTGCTTGGAATCATCCAACTATGCCAACTTCATGCATAATTTCTGGTCTTGTACCAGTAAGGTAAATCAAGCCACCAATCATAGATTTGTATTGAGGTTGATTAATGGTAGGAGAATCATCATTTTGGCTAAGATTGCAACCTATTACCATTGGTGTGCACATAGTTTTACAATATTCTAGTCCATATTTCTTCATAATTTGTTTGAGATACTTGGTTTGAGAAAGAAAGATATCATATTTAGTTTGATGAACTTGAAGACCAAGAGAGTATGTTAGCTCACCAAGTAAAGACATTTCAAATTCATTCTACATAGTTGAATCAAATCCTTGACTCATAGATTAACCATTACTTCCAAATATGATGTCATCAACATAAATCACTACTACCAAAAGATTTTCTTTGTCATATTTGATATATAAATTTATATCTATGGATCATTTATTGAATCCTTGTTGCTGAAGATACCAAGAAGGATTCATGTACTTATGGAAGAGTATCCAAGAAGGATTCCTTGATCAACTATGGATTCAAACTTTCCAAGCTTATCACCATTTCTCTTTATGAAACATTTGGTACCAAAGATTCTAAAGTGTTTGACAGTTGCAGGCTTACCATACCAGAGTTCATATGGACTTTTGTCACTGTCTACTCAAACATGGGCTTTGTTGAGTGTATTCATGGTTGTATGTACTGCTTGTCCACAAAAGGTGTGAGGTGTTCCTAACTCATCAAGAATGGCTCATGCCATTTGTTGAACTGTTATGTTCATTCTTTCTACCACTACATTTTGTTGAGGAGTTTTATCCCTACAAAATTGTCTTTTGTTGCGATGTTGGTCACAAAAATTGAAAAATTCATCTAATATAAACTCTCCTCCTCTGTCAGATCTAAGACATTTGATTTTTAGTTCGAATTCATTTTCTACCATAGCCTTGAATATTTTAAACTTTTCAAATTCCTCATCTTTATGCTTTAGTAATCCAAGCCAACACATTCTTGTAAAGTCATCAACCAATAGAATGAAGAGATTTCTTTATAATAGGTCCACAAAAATCAGTGTTAAAGAGTTCAAGGGGTTTACTTATAGTGCATTCTTTAGCTTTAAACTAGACTTTGGATTGCCTACCAAATTGACATGATTTATAAATACACTTTTCAGGTGGAGAAATTTCTCACAAGTCATGAAATCATCCTATATTGCTTGATTTGTATAGTTGATAAAAGAAGAAGTGTCCCAATATTTTGTGCCCAAGCCAACTTTCTTTAGATTTTTTCAAAAAATAGTGCCCCTTGTCGCCTTCTAGGATATAGAGGTTCCCTCGAGTCCTAGTTCCCTTGATTATGGTCTTACCCATATCCAAATTTATTACCACATAATTATTTGATATGAAAATAACTTCATTGCCCTGATCACACATTTAACTAACAATTAATAAGTTATTTTTGGGCATGGGATCCCCCCCAACGAGTTTTGGGGCTTAAAGCCCAAGTTTTGGTCAATTGTATTATAAGACTCCGTGAAGTACAGGTGCGGAGTGCGGATTGTATAATCGAGTCATAGGGTTGTCCACCCTAAGAATTGTAAGTTAATGTAAAGTTGTCTCAGCCTACCCATGGTCCGAAAACCATGGGATTGTATAAATAGAGCAAGGCTCTAAGTGTAAAGAGAGAAAGTAAGAAAGCAAGAAATAGATAGATGTGAAGGCATGATTACAGCATAAGGGGAAGTTGAAGTGTATCAGGTCGTAGTATTAGGAGGAGGCTCTGCAGTTGAGTGTGGAGAGGCCTAGTAGAGTTTGCAGCTGAGTGTGTGGACCCCTGTAGATGAGTAAGCATGGCAGAGTCAGGTCTGTAAGTGGGATTGTACTTGGATTTGAAAGCTAATAAAGAGAATTTTATTCTGTGCATCTATTCTTGAATCTGTATGTTGATGTTATGCATTACTTTACTCTATTATTTACTGCACGCAATTGATAATTACATGTATGATTGCTTATATTTGAATTTAATCTAAGTAATTGGCTAATAGGGACTAATTAAGGAAGATGTGGGTAAATAACATGGGTCGCGCTACGACTAGAACTATGCGAAGATAGTATCATGGGGCATGGGGTGCCGACAGGTGCGTGTAGCACAGTAAGTGTGAAGGTTGGACCGTGTACCAATAACCACATATCAGACATCCCCAGGGTGCAGAAACCTGGTTCCAACACCCTCCCATACTACTTTGGGTGAGACCTTAGTCCGCACTCCATGGACTATTGCCAAAAGGGCTAGCAGTGTCAGGATTTGCTTGGCTAAATCACTTCCCATCTTGGGTCAGGCCCCACTAAGCCAACAAATGGTTCCATTGTTGGGATTGAGATCTGCATAAGGGATGTCTAATGTTGTGCCACTAGAACCCAATAAAGAAGGAAATTGAAGAGTGGTTGGACAAGAAAATTCACAAGTTCGTGACACAGGAAAACAGAACTCTGCAATTATCTAAGAAAAGGTGGTTGGCTCACTACATGTATACAAAAATCCATGAGATTTTCTTTGCATCCTTTCCTTCTGAACTGTATGAGTGGATCGTGAGGTTAGCCGACAACCAGGGAAGGTGTAGGCCTGACCCACCGATAGTGTGGACTCCAGAATTAGTGCGCACTCTAGAAGCCTCAAAACATAAGATAGCGTGAGTTGTGGACCATTGGATCGACCGAATAATTGGATGATTTATCACTAAATTCGTGTTGGACACGACTGTCAGTTACAGCGAGGCAGAGCAATGTTTTCTCAAGGGACCACGAGGTAAGATATTAAATCTCTGAATACCTGGCTTAAGATGTTGTTATGTGAAAAGTGGGTTATGTGAATAACTTAATTTTTGGGACTACGCAGAGCAGAAGAATCTACAGAAGCGGAAGTAGTGAAGAATTAGAAAACAGTCCCTTAATTTCACCCTTGCGGAAGACTGACGACGAGCTCACGAAATTTTCTCCGAGAAGTGTGGTCAGTTTGATAAGGCAATGGATTCTGTGGTTATCACCCACACCACCACGCACTTCACCTCCTTCACCTCCATCCCCACCCACTCCACCTCCACCACCTCCACGGTTTAATATGGCGAGCGCGATCAAACTACCCGTATTCAGAGGAGTAGGGAATGAGGATCCAAACCAATTCTAGTTTGTGGTAAGAGCAATATGGGAGGAACAAGGTGTCACAGACGACAACATTAAGAGGGCTACATTGGTGAGCACATTGCAAGATTTCACATTAACGTGGTACATCAAACACTCTAATGACCACCCAAATGCAGGGATAACAGAGATCCAAAATGCGTTGAACAGAGAATTTAATAGGCCAAAATCAGAGACACAGTCAATCATCAGGTTTAAAGAGATCGCGATGCTTCCGAAAAATACCCCCTGGGATCTGGACCAAAGGCTGAAGAGTACAATCCGTGAGGCTAATATGATGGTAATGGATGCACAACATCGTGCATGGTTTGTAGCATCTCTGACACCACACTGGAGGATGGCACTGTCATAACAGAAACTTTCTACCTAGGCCAAAGCGTTGGAGATGGCGATGAGATTACATAAGACCCCAATACAAGACCCTCGGTTGGGAGTTCAGCAAATCCATGCACAACTAAAGAATCTATGTTTGGAAATGCAAAGCTTACAGCAAGATAGGATACCACAGGCAGAGGCACGCGAGGAAGTATGGTGCATAAAATGCAAAGTCCAAGGTCATGACAAGCATCACTATCTAGTTTTGATGAACTATTTGGCAGAAGGAGGGCCAATGCCGTTGAGACTGGAGGTGCAGGTAGGGTTGAGTGCGACACCCGCTTTATGGTGTGTGATATGTCAGATAGAAGGGAAACACATGATGAACAATTTTCATTTGCTGCAAAAATATACACAGACACCTTAATAATTATTTTGTAATTTCTGCAGGTCGGTAGGCCATGATGAGTGCACTTGTCATATTTATGAGCTAATGATGGATCAGACCGCAGCCTATAAGATGTAGACCAAATCATGAGCCCTCGACCCAGATGTGGAGATGGCAGGCACTGGATTTCAGGGGTGAGGTCGACGACGAGGTGGAATGAGACCAAGAAGGGGCCGTGGACAGTTAATTTGTTACAATTGCGGAGGACCAGGGCACTATGCCCACAATTGTACCAACCTAATGAGGATATGCTATACGTATTGTGCTCAATTTGATCATGAAACAACAAAACTATCCTACATTGATCACAAAGATGCGCGAAAAAGGGGAATTTCAGCCTCCCCCGACTTAGAATATACAAATGATGAGGTCTAAGCTGCCGAAGAGGACCTGAATGTAAACATGATGCTTAAAATTGGAGCGACCACAAGAGAGGATAAGGGAAAGTATGTGGGAATGTGCAAAAGAGACATTCATGGAAGCTAAGAAGAGCTTCGCATAGGCCTTCACTTCAGGTAGTAAGGATGAACCAGAGCCAGGAATGGATCCTTCAATGCTCACTACCTTTCTGGAGACATGCATGAAATTGTTGCATGACAAAAAAGTGGTTAAAGGACTATAGGAACTAATCACCAGGTGTGCAGGGTCACGCGAACCGCATGTTGTTCGGAAATTGGGAAAGCATGCGTTACGCACTGGAAGAGAAATGAGGTTGACTGCATAGATTGGTGAGTATGAAATGAATCAATTAATCCTAGATTTGGGTTCAGCCGCGAATGTATTACCGAAGCAAACATTAGAATGTATGGGCAAGTCCATGTTACAGTGTTCCCCCATTCAATTACGAATAGTGAACCAATAGAATATTTTGACCATGAGAAGGTTGCAAGGGGTAATAGCTGATATTGAAGGCAGGAGCACATAAACGAATTTCGAAGTAATAGAGATTATCGATGACAACAATCCCTATCTCGCGTTGTTAGGAATAGACTATGTCATCGATATGAATGGATTCATCAACCTAAAGAAGCACAAAATGATCGTCGAGAAAATTTCACTTCGCTTAGTACTCCCACTAGACCCAACCGAAGGAGCGCGCTACACTAAACCAGTGTGCCACGACGACAGTGACGAGGATCTTGATTGTATTTACAGGATAACTGCATGAGACTAGGATTGGGTGAATCCAAATGCAGATGGGAGGATCTCGTGGGAGCGTGAAAGCTCCTACACTTTTGATTCAGATGAAGAAGTAGAGCACTGGCATAATTGGTTGCATGAAGTGACAATGCTGAATTGTAACATGATGATTAGATCACTAGATTGCATGACAATAGAGGCGCGAGAGCTACCAACATAAGATGGATTGATAGCAGTGGATGAATTCTTCAGAAATTTTGAAAGTGCAGTATCGAAACAATAGCGGCTCGATGCATTGAAATGGTAACTGTGCACAACACCCGCACGATGGTGGGGTACACATCAAGGAAATTTAGAGGACTGGCGCGGATGTAGAAGGATGATGTGCCTATGGTTTGGGAAGCCACATCTATGTATAGAAGACAAATACGACAGACGAGATGACCCATGTCCACACCTCACGAAATGGACCAATGTCTATGAGGAAGAATCACACCCCAAATGGGTACACTTATTCTACCATACCTTGGATTTCATACGCATGAACTGGTATACTGAGACAGAACTCCGACATGGTATGGGCGAATGGGATGCCTTGCTTGAAGGAGTTTTGTTAACATTCACATTTGAAGATTGGTGGTTGGATACTATTGATGATGTGCTATAAGCAGTAAAAGACGCCATCTTCGAAATACCACAGGAGCCATTGGAAATATTGCAACCAGTATGGGAAACCCTATTAAGCAACGCTCTAAAATGTTATAACTTGTAGGTGGTGGAGGATGATGATGACACCCAAAATATTGATATCCAAGAAACCGGAGGCTCTCGCGAGGTTTGAGGAACATCAATTGAGGATCCTGACATCACCATGCCACGAAAAACAAAGCAAGTAAAAATTGGCACAGAAGCGGAGCCAAAGTATGCGATGCTTGTGGACTATTGGGATGATGCTATGGTAGAAAAGGTCATTGAGTTAGTCCGTGAATATCAAGACTTGTTCCTGACCAAAATCATAGAATTTAAAGGGATCATTGGTGACTTAGGGATGATGAAGATCACTTTGAAATCAGATGAAGAGCCAGTTAAGCAGCGACCTTACCACTTGAACCCAAAGTATAAAGAAAAGGTCCACGAAAAACTAGATAAAATGTTCGCAGCCAGAATTATTGAACCAGTGGAAGAATCTGATTGGATGAGTCCTATGATAGTGCAGGAGAAAAAGCAGAAAGGCGAAATAAGAATATGTGTGGACCTCAATAAGCTCAACGATGCCTGTGTTCACAATCCATTCCCGACACCATTCACAGATGAAGTGTTGGAGAATGTTAGTGGTTAGGAAGCTTACTCATTTATGGATGGCTTCCCAGGGTACCATCAAATTAAGATCGCACTGGAAGATAGGAGCAAAACAAACTTCGCAACATAATGGGACTACTTTCAATACACTGTTATGCCCTTTGGACTAAAGAATGTGCCAACGATATTATCACGCATAGTGGTGGCGGTATTCAAAGAATACATCCACAAGTTCTTGGAGGTCTATTTGGATGATTTGATTATCTTTGGATTAGTTAAGCACCATGTACTGAGCTTATGGTTGATGTTGGATACTTGCCATCGAAACCAGATTGCGATGAACCTTAAAAAGTTCACATTCCTTGTTCCCTTTGACAACCTACTAGGCCATGTGGTCTACAAGCAAGGCCGAATGGTGGACCCTACGAAGATTGTTGTTATTTTGAATCTGGAAGCACCACGCAATGTCAAACAGTTACGTGCTACTTTGGGGCACACTGGCTACTATAGGAAGTTTATCAAGAGTTATGCCCAAATAACTGCACCGATGGAAAAGCTATTGAATAACAATGTGACATACTATTGGAATGATGATTCCATGAATATTATAGATGTCCTAAAGGGGAAACTAGCCTCCGTGCCAATTTTGGTCTTCTTGAAATGGGACGTGGAATTTCATGTACATGTTGATGTGTCGTGTATCGCATTAGGAGCCATACTCACACGGGATGGAGTAGAGGGAGTGGACCACCCGATCACATTTGCGAGTCAAAGATTGTCCAAAGTAGAAAAGAACTACTCTACCACTAAACGCGAGGGGTTGGCAATGGTGTACGCGCTCCAGAAATACTGACACTATTTACTTGGAGGACATTTTAAGATGTATACTGACCATTCCACGTTCAAATACTTAGTGAACAAGCCTGCATTGGGGGGTCACATATGCAAATGGCTCTTACTATTTCAAGAATATGATTTTGAGGTCATAGTCAAGCTGAGATGCTTAAACGCAAGACCAGACCACTTGTCACGAATTGACACAAGCGAGGAACCAAAAAATTTGGGGGAGGGACAACCGGATGCACATCTCTTTGCAGTACATGTCGTGGATAGACACTTCGAAGATGTAATCCATTTTCTAACAATAGGGACTGTGCCAAAGGAGTACTCAATCCAATAGAAGAAGGAATTGGTGGTGCAAACGACAAACTTTTCTGTCATCACGGGGCACCTCTAGAAGATGGGAAATAATGAGATATTGTGAAGATATGTACCTGAATTTGAGTGAGGTGAGATCCTCACAGAAGCACAAAAGGGTACTACAAGAGGACACTATGCAAGACGTGCCACTGCAGAAAATATTCTTTACGTAGGGTTATGGTGGCCGACCCTGGACCAGGATATGAAAGTGCATTGTAAGGCCTGTGATATATGTCAAAGGATGGGAAAACCATCACGAAGGGACGAGATGCCATTAAATCCCAAAATGACATAGTAGCCATTTAAGAAATGGGAAATTAACTTTGTAGACCAAATAAAATCTCAGGGAAATATGGGTGCGCGCTACATCATCACCATGACAGAGTACTTGACATGATGGGCTGAAGCACAACCGGCCAAGGACTGCACAGTTGCCACAATTACAAATGTTTTGTTCAAAAATGTGTTGACATGATTTGGCTTCTTGAAAATCTTAATGAGCGATCACATAACACATTTCTTGAATGAAACCATTAGTGCACTCATAGAAGAGCTCCAGGTCTATCACTAGAAAAGTACACCATACCACCCACAGGCTAATGGAACGGTAGAAGCATTCAATAAAATAATGGAGACTACATTGACCAAAATATGTAATGTGCAGCAGAATGACTGTGACCTGCGCATACCCGCTATGTTATGGGCGTACAGGACAACGTGAAAGATATTGATGGGACAAACACCATTCTGGTTGGTCTATGGTATGGAAGTAGTCATGCCAATGGAATACATTGTGCCTAGTCTGTGAATAGCAATGCTCATAGGCATGACATACCATGAAGCTTTGGAAGAACGGATCACACAATTAGAAGAACTCGAGGAAGAATGATTTTTGGCCCAATTTCACCAATAGGTACAAAATCGGCATGAGAAAGCCTGGCATGCCTGCCATATCAAGTTGTGCACCTTCAAGGTAGATGATTTAGTGTTGCTTTATGATAGAAAGTTCAAAAAATTTCCCAAAAAATTCAGAATGCACTGGTTGGGACCATATATGGTAAAAAAGGTCATAGACTTAAGGGAGAACCCGTCCCAGGAAAAGTAAATGATAGTGAAGCCCTCATGGGTGGGCCATCTATCTGACTAACCGACCAAAGAAAAGTCTTCATGTGATCCAGGTGGATGTTGGTGGCCACCCACCTATCCCATTTGGACCCCCACAACTGTCTCTTTCAGTTTTTCAGTTTCCGTAATTGTAGCACAATTTACTATTTTTAGCAGTTTTTTTCGGGTCCTGAACTTCCGGAGCCATTTTGAGGCCCTAAATGACGTTTTTTGGGAAATCTGGGGGCAACATGGATCCATGGATTGATGTTTCCCTTCCTAAAGTGGTAGTTCTCGGATAGATCTTTCTAACGAGCTATCATACGCGTCAAACAGAGATCGTATGCCAAAGTTATGACCCTCGGAAATTGATGTACCAATTTACCCAAACGGGGCCCACAATTTGGCGTTTCATCTTCTAGGGGTAGGTTTTGGAATGTGAAGGGTTTTCCATTGTTTCTCAACAATAAATAGGCCTTCAAGCCTCATTGTAACACAGTTTCAGAACAGTTCAGAGGCATGTAGCCGCACATCTCTTCTCAGAGATAAGCTACCATCGCCCTAGCTGGGTTATTTCCAATTCTGGTTGTAAGCATATTTCAGTATTTTCCATTAATGAAATGAAGCATTATTTTTGCTGCATCTTTGTGTATATGGTTATCTCTGCATTTTATTACATTCCTGTTTAAATCCGGATCAGTGGTATCAGAGCGGTCTGCTTTTTCTTTGTTTTTCTTTGCATGTCCCCAACGAGATCGGGATATAAGGAGTTAGGGCTTGAACTGGTCGAACCTTTGTAAGACCAGCCTTGAAAATCCCGACGGCCTCCCATGGCGGATGAGAAGAAAGACGAGGGGGCAGGAGATCCTATCAACATCTTGCTCGAAGAAGCCCTCGAGCGACAACGGAACGCGATGATGGACAGTTTTGCGCAGATCCTTCAGCGGCTACCTAGAGGTGACGCATCGGCTTCCAGCAGCGACTCTGGAAACGCCACGCCCTTTAAGGTACAAGTTAATTTTGAAATCCCCATCTTCGAGGGTAAAATAGACGCAGATGCCGTACATAAATGGTTAAATCTGCTCGATGGGTATTTCTCTGTTCATGAATTTTCAAGTCGGGAAAAGATTGTTTTCGCTCTTCTCAAAGCAGCCCCCCACGTCAAGGACTGGTGGGAAACCTACTGCGAGCAGAAGGATGAAAGCACAGGCTCACTATTTTCAGCCGCACCCACTTGGGATTCATTCCGAGATGCCATCAAGGAGTAGTACTACGCTGTCAAAAGCTATGAGGACAAATACATCAAATGGACCACACTGCGGCAAGGACGAGACCAAGATGTGCCGGAGTTCACAAACATTTTTCATACCCTTCGCACACAGTTGGGTATCAAAGATTCTGAGTTGCATCTGGTACTCAAATACTGCGGCTTCCTACACAGATACATCCAGGAAGAGATGGAGTTATTGAACATCTCCTCACTCGGAACAGCATACCGATACGCTGTCGAAATCGAGCAAAAGTTCAAACAGAAGAAGCTAGATTTTGGATCTGCAAATCCAAAGCCCAAAGGATAGATCCAAGGCGGGGTGACCCAAGACAACCCGTTGAAGCCGCAAGAAAAGAACAACACCAGAAAGTCGAAGAAGGACACAGGAAAGTGGTGTGAGTTCGACAAGAGTCCCACTCATAACACAAGTGAGTGTCGGGCCAAGCAGTCGCTGGTGGCTGAGTTGAAGGCTTCCGAATCAGAGGCATGTTCAGACCCTGAGCCAGAACCCAACAAGGCGAATGGTAAAGGGAAGCAGATCATTGATGCGGATCCCAGCGCCACTGTCACCACTGCCAAGATCCAGAAGAATGAGCCTGAAGAGCTAGAGGAGGGGGAATGTCTTTTCCACTCACAGATGTGGGTGAAGGGTTCGCCACTATGATTCATTGTCGACAGTGGTAGCCAAAAGAACCTTATTTCAGCAGAGGTCATGAAGCAGTTGGGTCTACCGACTACACCACACCCATAGCTGTACAGTATCGGGTGGCTTCATGAAGGATGAGATCTCAAAGTTTTCCAGTAGTGTCGCCTTCCCTATAGCATCAAACCATTCACAAACGAGGTATTGTGTGATGTTACACCTCTAGATGTTTGTGATGTATTATTAGGCCAGCCATACTTGTGGAGGCGACATGCTGTGTATGAGTCAAGGCCTCGTGCTGTCATTATTCTTTGAGTAATTCATTATACAGGATACCATAGGTAGCCCCACCTACTGCCACTTCTTTGATCACTGCTAAGAAAGGCAGCAAGCTCATATCACAGACCAGGAAATTCATCTGTATGGTTCGCTCCCAAAGTAAGGGGAAGATCGTTGCTACGTCCATGACCCCTGCAAAGGGTTCCTCCACGCAGCAGCAGCAGCAGAGGGATATAGTCATGACAGAACACAGGAACAACTTCTCCTCACCCACAGGGGTACCAAACAAGTTTCAGGTGGGCGACAAAGTTTGGTTACATCTGCAGAAAGAACGCCTTACAAGAGTCCATCAGAAGCTTCGACCATGCCGACAAGGTCCTTACAGCAATACCAAGGCTATGGGGGATAATGCTTTGGAGCACATCATTCCTCCATTCCTTCCCCTGCACCAAGTGTTCAATGTGGATCGTCGTCGACCATGCTTCCCGCCATTACTGGAAACATCAGAGATTGCAAGACAAGTTCAGCAAATGGAGGAACTCAACGCAATGGGGACCATTGCTTCCTAAGGGGGGAGGAATGATCTAGGTGGATGTTGGTGGCCACCCACCTATCCCATTTGGATCCCCACAACTGTCTCT
>APFE031229067.1:117582-128409 GCA_000404065.3 Pinus taeda | reverse complement strand
TGGTTTATTTCCAATTCTGGTTGTAAGCATATTTCGGTATTTTCCATTAATGAAATGAAGCATTATTTCTGCTGCATCTTTGTGTATATGGTTATCTCTGCATTTTATTGCATTCCTGTTTAAATCCGGATCATCATGACCCGAGAAGCCGGAGAGGGAATGGTTCAGATGCAAAAATGGAGCAGATCCAGCAGACGAAAAAATGGTGCACTGCGAACATTTGTGCAACATAGGCACAGTTAGAGGGGCTCCATGCCAATATCACCGCACCAAAAAAAGTGCCTCGGGACAAGTTACGATGATTGTGTTGGGGGCCTATTGTACATGGGATCCCCCACAATAGATTTTGGGGCTTAGAGCTTGAGTTTTTGTAAATTGTATTATAAGATTCCACGAAGTGCTGGCATGGAGCGCGAATTGTATAATCGAGTCATATGGTTGTCTACTCTAAGGATTGTAATTTAATTTAAAGTTGTGTTGGCCTACCCTAAATAATACATTCTCATTCTTGACCTTTTATTTTAATACCACCTATCATTTTCCTTTAATAATACCATCTGAGTTATTACCAAAACTCACATTATTTTCTTTGTTAATCTCATTAAAAGAGACAAACATATCCATGTCACCTGTCATATGCTTTGAATAACCATTGTTAATGTACCATAGATTCAGATGCTTTGAACAACCATTTTTAATGTACCATATATTCTCTTTATCTCCTCCATACAATGCTAGACCATAATTTTCAAAGGAATTTTTTTTTTCCATGCTTTAAGAGGTTTTGTATTTTCCTCATGTTGATAATATGAATTCATCTTGCTTTTGCATTCAGTTTATTCATTTCCAAATTTGTTGCAAATAAAACATTCAACATCATTCTAAGGAGTGAAGAAATCATTATAAGAAGACTTCTTTATCTTGTTTCTGTTATGTTATTTTATTTCTTCTCTAGTCATAATTGTTTAAGAAAAAACATAATGAACTACTTTGTCGCCATAGTTGTGACAAGTCGAGAATTGACCATTGAAGTAATAGTACCTAGGAGTATAATAACTTTTTGAGTAGCTTTCACTTTCTCCATGCAAAGGATATTTTTGTTAAGAATAGTTTGACCCTTCATTTGTTTGTTGAGTCTTGTAATTCTTATGATTGATTCCTTTTACTGCATTGACATATATTTTTGTACTTGTTTCAAAAGATTTCATAGGTTATTATGTTTCACCATTTTTATTTGTATTGTATCCAAGACCTGTCTTTATTAGTGGAGAACGTTGAACTTTAATGATTTCTTCTAAAGTTTCAGATCCTTTAGAAAATGTAAGATTTGGCGCTTTTTCTTTCTAAAGTTCCTTTCTTAGGCCCAAAATTTCAAGTTCTAAGCTTTCAAAATGATTTTCCCTCTATTGCACTTGTTTCTTCAAATATTCTTATACTAATTTAGCTTCTTCTAAGAATATATTTAGCTTACTTATTTCCTCAACAAGGGTGTTTTCTTTATACATATTTCTTTCCTTTCCTTGATTCTTGTTTATGACCCTAAGTCCATTTATTTCTTCCATAGAATCCATAAATACATGATCAAACTCATTTACACATCCTTCTTTGAATTCCATAACTAATTGAAAATCTTGGTTTGACTCATCATCCTCATTATTGGAAGAATATTCACTATCGTAATGAGTATAAAATCTTTTCTTGCTAGTAAAACCTCTTTTAAAATTTCTTCTTTGAAATATTCTTTCATTTTTTGTTATTTTCTTTATAAGGAAACTTAGTGGCATAGTGACCTACTCTTCCACAGAAAAAACATTTGAAAGGGATATTAGCTTTGAACCTTTTAGTTCCTACTTTGACCTTCGTCACCAAATTCATTTCTTCTTCATTTGAAATGTATCTTGTTTCCTTAGGCTCTTCTTTTTCGTTCCCTTTGTTGGTGGTTTTGAATGTTACTTCTGTAATACCTTACTTACCCCCTTTTCTCATCTCATAAGCTCTCAAGATCCCATGGAGTTGTTCAATAGTGAGATTGTTAAAATCCTCCATTTCTTCAATGGTAGAGTATTTTGGAATCGGACTTTGGGGTTAGTGATCTCAAAATATTTTCAATAACACTAGTATCATTTATTTCGTTACCAATATTTTTCATTGAGTTAAAATCTACTCTAAGGAAACACTTGCATTTTTTTCATCACCATGCATTCTAAGAGTTTTATACTGAATTCTATATTTTTGAAGTTTAGCACTTTTTACTTTAGTGTCAATTTCATATATTTGGACAAGCATATCCCATATTGCCTTTGTTGTGCTTAACTACATGACTTTCACAAACTCAGATTCAAAAAAACTTCCCAGGATAAAATTTACAACCTTTGCATTGATCTCATATTATTTCTTCCCTGCATCATCTATGGGAATAGAGGCTCGGCTTTCATATCCACCTTCCACATTTGCCCATACATCAACTCCTAGTGCTTGCAAATACACTCTCATTCTGATTTTCCAAACTATAAAGTTAGTTCCACTAAAAAACAGTGGCTTGATATACGATATACCCTCTTTACTTCTCATATTGATAGGTCTTCCTTTAAGCGATCAAGCTTCTTTTGCGGGACCTGCTCTTACACTAATTGTTAAGAAAAATACTTGTTGGGGGTTGGTGGGGGTGAGGCGAGGGGGGTGAATCATTATCTTTAATTCACTTAAATTTTCATTTTCACTTTCAAAATGATGTATGTTATTGTTCTTTATGAAAATTGAGTGTGTATGCGACTTTAGTGAAATAAAAATGTGTATATATAATTTACTTAATTTGTCATAACTTCCATCAGTGAATTAACTTTAACCATTGCATTATTAATTCATTAACCATCTAGTATGTAGTAAAGAACAAATAAATCACAACTATTACATGTCAATTTGTTGCCATGACACTTGATCAGTTTATGGGTTTTTCAACCTTTCGTGAACGTGTTTGAAGTAACTCCCTCAGAATTCAAACAACCAAAGATATTTTGATGTAGATGAGAAATTTGAGAAAAATAGATGTCACACCTTGTTAAGTTCCACCTGCATGGATTTCTCTATAGTTTCCTACACATGCACTGAAATTAACTCTGAGAAGAGCGTAGAGTTGCACTCTATCTCATACTATAAACTCATGTAGGTGAAGCATAGAAAGTAAAAATAAAAAGTACATTCTAGAAACATAGTTGGTCAAATATTTCCCAACTGAAAGATTCCAGGTGATGACTATTCAAACTATAACCCTCCGATGATGAATCTCCATCCCTTTTCTCATGGTAGCCTAATCCCTCAATGATGGAGTCTCATCCTCCTCTTTTCGATCTAAAACTTCCTCTTCTTGGACTATAGAATGACTAAAGGGTAGAGGGATTACGGAGGTCAGAACTCAAAGAAGATAAACTTATGATGCTAGTTTGAGATTGGAAACCTTGCCATCTAAGGAGGAGATTGAAGGCATTTGGGAGGGACCTCACGACATCAAGGTGAAGGTTGTAAGGATCCTCTTAATCTTTGATTAATACAAATGAACACTTTATCCTATTGAGTTGTCTTATTGCAATGATGAATGGTTTACACTTGCTGATAATGTTTATTAAGGAAAATTCAATTCCTAATTTTCTTGATCATTAGGTTAAGTTGTTTGTATTATTATATCACATGTGCTTTTGATCCTTTTATGGTCAATGTTTATAGGTCTTGTCAAGCATTGAAGAGCTACATCAAAACACAACAAGGTATCTTCATCGAGCATTTCGTGAAAGAGGTAAGAGGCTCAACCATTAGCTATAGTTCTTATAATTTAAATAGGTTCAACCTAGGGAAAGATTCAATTCAATTGTCTTGCTTGTTTATAGGTTTTGTTAAGGATCTAGGGAGATTGCTCTTGTTTGCAAGAGGGATTGTTCAGTGTAACAAATTGGCGACCATATTGAGCAACGTCTTTATTCTCATCCTTTTCCTTAGTTTTTGTTTCTGATTCTTCTAATTTATCTAGACCTGAGTATTTATAAATTAATGGCCTTTTAGACCTGAGTGGTTCATTTTTCAAAAATTTTATTTTTCCTTAAGTTGTTTCCCCTGGGCTGTTTTTGTTTGTTAACAGAGCATAGTTCTACACCCTTTTTTCCATAACAACAGAGAGCATGCACTCTTCTTTCCACTATAAAACCACGTAGGCCTTGATAAATTTTGAAAACATAGCTTTTGATTCAACCTAGACTTGAGTTTTGTTTCTTCTGGAAGTGTCATTATATTTTTTTGGACTATGTTGTGTCTCTTCTGAAATTAGTTGATTGCTTTGTTAATGATTTTTGAGAATTAGGTATTTTTGAAAGAATTACTTAGGGTTTTTCCTAGTTGATTTTCTAATTGATCAAAACAAGATAGATTGTCCTTTTGCTCTTGGTATTCTTATTTTGTTCTATCAAATACACCAGTGAAGCCTTAGTTGTTACTTATTTGTAGTCAAATTCATGTTGAATTGCAAATTAGGGTTTCTTATGACCTAGTGCTTTTGTGAAGGAATTGTAGTCATTTTTGCTTGATAAAGGAAATTGTTGCTTTCATCTTGGAAATTTTTCACAATTGCACTGTTATTGCCATTAAATCAAAGCATTCGTAGGGAATAATGTGTTTTCTACAACTCTCGTGATTGATTTCTATGTGCTTGAAAGTTTTAAGTGATTAGAGATAAAGAGTATTTTGGCTTATTTGATGATTTAGGGAAATATGGTATTTGGTTTGTTGACTTCATTTTCATTACATTATAGTGAGATTGGTTGTTTTAGAAAATTGGAAAAGTTGTGAGTTTTTTCATTTCATTCCTCAAAAAATCAAAGAAACTCTTTCTTTTCTCTAAATAGGATTGTTGGGAATGGCATCCCCCAAAGGACAGTTTAGGGGATAAAAGCCCATATTTTGGTCAAATTTTGTAAGAAACTTGTAAAGACTCCACATTTTGTGCTCACAGAGCACGTAGGTGTTATAAGTCATAAAGGGTTGTCTGCCCTTAGTTTTGTAAAGTAAAATTGGTTGTAAGAGATCTACCCATTGTCCACAGACCATGGGATTGTATAAAAAGATCTAAGCTCTAAGTACTTTGAGAGAAACACAATGTAAGAGAGTCATAGTTCTGAAGTAAGAAGTCTAAGTTTCGAGTCGTAGCGTAGGTAGAGGCTCTACAGCTGAGTGCGTAGAGGCCTAGGGTAGAAGTCTATAACTAAGTGTGTGGACCCCCACAGCTATGTGTGCAGGGTGGATAGAGTCTGTAATCACTTGGAAGATATCAATAAAGAGAACTGTTCTGCAATTTCTATGTCCTTGTTCTGATTAATGCATCTTAACATTTTATGTATGGATTTCCTTTATAATGCTTATGTGATGCACGAGTGTGTATAATTAGGTTGGCTAATTGAATGAAAATAAGAATATTTGTTTACGTGGTGTTAACTGTGAGTATCTAATAAGATAAGTAAGATTCTTGAGGTAACTAGACAATTTGAGCAATACACTACCTTAGTAGCAAGAAAGTATCTAAATCGAAGGTTGGGGCTATGCAAAGGACAACAGTACGCTTTCGTGGATGTATCGAAAGGAGGAATAAGGGGTTAGATAGACAGAGCCCTATGACTAAGTGACATGTGCAAAGGAAGAAATATAAGGAATAAAGCGACATCACAACCATCTCAGGGTGTGGAAACTAGGTTCTAACATCCCCCTATATTGCTTTGGGTGAGACTTCAGTCCACTCTCCACGAGCTGATGCCGAAAGGGCCAGTAGTGTAGGGATTTGTTTGGCTAATTAACGTTTAACCTAGGCTAAGCCCTCTCAAGCCAACAAATGGTTCCCTTGCTGGGATCAGAATCTACATAACGAATGTGTGATGTCATATCACTGGAAGCCGACTAGGAAAGAGATTGGAGACTAGTTGGATAGGAAGATCCACAAATTTGTGGTGTAAGAGGACAAAAACCTATGACTAACAAAGGAACAGTGGCTTGACTAGTACCTGTATACAAATATCCATAAGAACTTTTTCTGCTCCTTTTCGATTGAGCTATAAGAGTGGCTCACGCAGCTAGAAAATAGCGAAGGAAGGTGGAAACTTGATGGTCCTATTATGTGGACCACAGAGCTAGTGCGAAGGTTGGAAGCAGCGTAGGATAAGATCACCCTTGATGTAAATTATTAGCTTGATCACACCATAGGACGATTTTTAACTGAATTTGTTGTCAACATCACAGTAAGCTACAACAAGGTGGAGTGACACTTTTTCAAAGGACCGCAAGGTAAGTACGTGTAATCTTTGAATACTTGGATTAAAATGATATTGTGCAAAAAATGGGTTATGCAGCCACCTTGATGTTCGGAGCTACACGAAACAGAAAAACTTATAGAAACAAAGGAAAAGAGGGTCCTGAATATAGTTTATCGATTTCACCTCCACGAGGTGGCGAAGAGGGAATAGCTCAGGTTTCTCCACAAAGTGTTATTTAGTTAATAAGCCAAGGATTCCCACAAAAACCACCTCCACCTACACCACCTCCAACTTCACCACCATCACCTGCAACTTTGTCAGTACCACCTCCACCTCCACTGCAGTTCAGTGTGTCAAATTCAGTGAAGCTTTCTTTGTTCAAAGGCTTGGGGAATGAGGACCTAGACCAATTCTGGTTTGTTATAAAAGCTATATTGGAAGCTCAGGGCATTTTAGATGACAACATGAAGAGGGCGACATTGGATAGTGCTTTGCAGGATCACGTGATAACCTGGTATATCAAGTACACTAATGATAACTCGAGTGCTGGAGTAGCAAACATCTAGACAGTACTGAATAGAGAATTTAATAGTCCTAAATCTGAAGCACAGTGTATTGTAGGGTTCGAAGAAATCATGATGCAACTAGGTGAGACACATTGGGATCTCGATCAAAGTTTGAAGTGTATAATCCACGAAGCTAAGATGAACCTAACAGATAGACAACATCGCGAGTGGTTTGTGGCTTCGCTCTTGCCACACTTAAGGATTGCATTGTCGCAGTAGCAGATAACAATTCAAGCAGAGGCCTTGGAGATTGCAATCAGGATACATGAAACACTGATGCAGGATTCAAATCTGGGGGTTTAGTAGATCCATGCACAATTGAAAAAGCTTTGCGTTGAGATGCAAAGCTTGAAGCAGGACAACACAATTCGACCAAAGGTGCGCAAAGAGGTATGGTGTCTGAAATGAAAGAGTTAGGGGCATGACAAATACCATTATCCAGTCTTTGTGAACTATATTGTAGGAGGAGGACTGATGCCTTTGAGGCCGGAACATCAAGTAGGATCGAGCATGGGGCCTGAATTGTGGTGTGCTATATGTTAGGTAGTAGGAAAACATGCCACAGATAAATGCCATCTATTGCAAAATTTTGTACATACACGGCAACAACTTTTCTGCAACTTCTGTAGGTCGGTAGGGCATGATGAGCGTAATTGTAGGAGTTATGAAATGATGATGGATAGAACTCCCACCTATAGGGTTTAGGATGAAATGCAACCCCCTAACCAGAGCACAGTGATGGCATGGATACGATTTCAGGGGCGCAGACGAGGCTAAGGTAGAGTAGGACCTAGAAGTGGTCAGGGATAGTTGATATGCTACAATTGTGGAGGGCCAGGACACTATGCCCGCGATTGCACTAACCCAACACGTCTGTCGTGCAAGTATTACACTCTGTTTGATCATGAAATGAAAGATTGTCCTACATTGATAGAAAGGATATGTGACAAAGGGGCATTACCACCGTAGCTGACTCAGAGCCTACAGATGATGAGTTTTGAGCCGTGCGATGAGGATCCAAACGTAAATATAGTGATCTGAAGTGGAATCGCAATAGGAGATGACAAGGGAAAACAAACTGAAGATAGTACATGGGTGCACAAAGCTCCGATGAAGGAGGTTGAGTTCAATTTGGAGCACACACAAGAAACCTTCATGGAAGCAAAGAAGAGCTTTAGTGAGGCCTCCATCTTAGGAAGAAAAAATAAGCTTGATCAAGAGATGGACCCTTCTATGCTTACAATCTTCTTGGAGACTTGCATGAAGCTACTGCGCGATTGCAAGGTTGTGAAGGAGCTACAGGAGCTCATAAATAGATGCACAACAAAAACTCTTGTTGAGTTCTGCATAGTACAAAATCTTTCTAAGAATAAAACAAGGATGGGATGGGAGATGAGACTAACCATGCAGATAGGAGAGTATGAGATCGATCAAGTTATTTTGAACCTAGGGTCAGAAGTGAACGTCCTACCAAAGCAAACTTGGGAGCATATGGGAAGGCTTTCAATACAATGGTCTCTAATTCAGCTAAGGATGGTGAATCAGTAGAAGACCATCCCCATGGGGTGATTGTGGGGGGTGACTGTAGATATTGAAGGTGAAACTATGCTAGCTGACTTTCAAGTAATAGAAATTGTGGATGACAACAATCCCTATCCTACACTTCATGGAATTGATTAGGCTACTAATATGAATGGGGTAAACAACCCAAAGAAGTGAAAGATGATATTTGAGAAGAAATCGATATGCATAATCATACCCCTAGATCTTGCTAAGGGATCTCGCTATACTGAACCATTCCATGATTATGAGAGTGATGACGATCTGGACTGTATCTATAAGATAACGATGTGAGACCAAGATTGGGTGAATCCAACATCGGATGGACAAATTACATGGGATCGCAAGAGTTCATGCACCTCGAACTCGGATGAAGAACTAGAGTGCTAGCATAATTGGTTACTTGAAGTAACTACATTGAGTTGTAATATGATGACCTAGTCATTGCGCTATGTGTCGTCAGAGGTAAGAAATATACCTACTTATGATGGCTTGAATGATGTAGATAATTTTATGGATGCATTTGAGAGGGAGATACCAGAAAATTAGTGCTTCTAGGTGATGGACTAGGCACTACACGGTACATCGACAAGGTGGTGGGGTACTCATAAGGGAGGTTTTGATGGTTGTTGCAAATGTAGGAGGATGATGAGGACATGCTTTGGGAAGCGAAAGGTGAAAATGACAGAGAAGTATGATGGGTAGGATGATCGATGCATGCACTTGGCCAAATGGGCCCAGGCTTATGGAGAGAAGTCCCAACCTAAATGGGTGCACTTGTTCTGTCACACCCTGGATGTTGTCTTGATGCATTGGTACATAGAAATAGAGCTTCGCCATGGTACAGGTGAATGGGATATTCTACACAAAGGATTCATAATGACATTCAATTTTGAAGACAGGTTTGACAGTATTAATGAAGTGTTACAAGAGGTGAAAGTAGCAATCTTTAGGATACCGCAAGATCCTCTAGACCTAATTAAGCCTGAATGGGCTACTCAGTTGAGTCACGCACTAGAATGTTATAATGTAACTGCCAAAGAAGAGGATGAGGTTCTGTAAAGGATTAACATCCCTAAAATAGGTCACCGTGAGATTGAAGGACCACAGGTTGAGAATCCAGATATAACCACTCCGCTAAAAACAAAACAAGTAAACATTGGTATGGAGGTAGAGCCCAAATTTGCAAATATTGGGGGTTACTGGGATGATGCGACGATGGATAAGGTTGTTGAATTGTTCCGTGAATACCAAGACTTATTCCCTACCAAGTTTATGAATTTGAACGGGATAATCGGGGATCTAGGTATGATGAAGATCACGTTGAAACCCAATGCGAAGCCAGTTAAGAAAATACCTTACTATCTCAATCCGAAGTATAAAGAGAATGTCCACGTAGAGCTAGACAAGATGCTTGCAGCAGGTATCATTGAGCTTGTGGAAGAATCTGACAGGGTAAGCCCATTGGTGGTATAGGAGAAGAAGTAGAAGGATGAAATAAGGATATGTGTAGATCTGAGAAAGCTGAATGACACTTGTGTACATGATCCTTTCCCAACTCCATTCACTAATGAAGTGTTGGACAATGTACGTGGCTAGGAAGCATATTGCTTCATTGATGCGTTCTCGGTGTACCACTAGATCAAAATTGCAGCAAAGGATAGGAGAAAAACGACCTTCATGACTGAGTGAGGTTATTTTTTGTACACTGTAATGTCATTTGGATTGAAGAATGCGCCTGCGCTTTTTTTGCGTGTAGTCGTTGCTGCGTTCAAAGATTTTATTCATAAGTTCTTGGAAGTATACTTTGATGATTGGACTGTGTTTTGGTTGGTGAAATGCCATGTAGCAAGCTTACACCTGATGATGGATACTTGTCGAAGATAGCAGATCGCGCTCAACCTGAAGAAATGTCTATTTTGTGTTCCCTTTCGACCCTACTGGTCATGTGGTTTGCAGACAGGGACTGATGGTAGATCCCTTGAAGATCATAGTGATACAGAACTTGGAAGTGCTGAGGAGTGTGAAACAACTGCATGCTACCTTGGGACGTACGAGATATTATAGAAAGTTTATCAAAGACTACGCCCAGTGATCCGGATTTAAACAGGAACACAATAAAATACAGAGATAACCATATACAAAAATATGCAGCGGAAATAATTCTTCATTTCATTAATGGAAAATACCAAATATGCTTACAATCAGAAATGGAAATAAACTAGCTAGGGTGATGGTATCTTATCTCTGAGAAGAGATGTGATGGCTACATGCCTCTAAACTGTGTTACAATGAGGCTCGCAGGTCTATTTATTGTTGAGAAACAATGAAAAACCCTTAACATTCCAAAACCTAACCCTAGGAGATGAAACGCCAAACTGTGGGCCCCGTTTGGGGGTAAGTTGGTACATCAACTT
>APFE031229067.1:0-115853 GCA_000404065.3 Pinus taeda | reverse complement strand
GTTCAACCAGTTCAAGCCCTAACTCCTTATATCCTGACCTTGTTGGGGACATGCAAAGAAAAACAGAGAAAAAGCAGATCGCTTTGATACCACTGATCCGTATTTAAACAGGAACGCAATAAAATACAGAGATAACCATATACACAAAGATGCAGCGGAAATAATTCTTCATTTCATTAATGGAAAATATCGAAATATTCTTACAATCAGAAATGGAAATAAACTAGCTAGGGCGATGGTAGCTTATCTATGAGAAGAGATGTGATGGCTACATGCCTCTGAACTGTGTTACAATGAGGCTCAAAGGCCTATTTATTGTTGAGAAATAATTAAAAACCCTTAACATTCCAAAACCTAACCCTAGGAGATGAAACGCCAAACTGTGGGCTCCGTTTGGGGGTAAGTTGGTACATGAACTTCCCGGGGTCGTAAATTTAGCATATGATCTCCGTTTGACGCGTACAATAGCTCATTAGAAAGATCTATTCGAGCAATATCATTTTTGGAACGGGCAACATTGGTCCATTCCATGGACCCATATTGCCCCCGGATTCCCAAAAAAAACATCGTTTAGGGCCTCAAAACAGCTCTGCAAATTCAGGACTCGAAAAACTGCTAAAAATAGTAAGTTGTGCTACAATTAAGGAAACTAAAAATGCTGAGAAAGACAATGGTGGTGGTCCAGGTGGACTTGGCAGGTGGCCACCAATATCCACCTGGATCACCCAGATCACCGCCCCTATGGAGAAATTGTTGAAGAATGATGTCTTGTTCTACTGGAACAAATATTGTTAGAAGAGCCTAGCTGTATTGAAAGAAAAAATGGTCATTGCATCGATCCTAGCTTTCCCAGATTAGAAAAAGGAGTTTCATGTACCTGTCGATGCATCATATATAGCACTGGGAGTAGTACTGACATAGGCTAGTGGAGAAGACCTGGACCACCCTATCGTGTTTGCAAGTAGAAAGTTATCCATGGTAGAGGAGAACTATTCCACCACTGAGTGTGAAGGCTTGGTTATGGTATATGCACTCCAGAAGTTTAGACACCACTTGCTGGGAAGCTATTTGAAGATGTACACGTATCATTCCATGCTAAAGTACCTAGTCAATAAGTCTATGTTGGGGGGGAGAATCTACAGTTGGTTCTTATTATTCTAGGAGTATGATTTTGAAGTTATTATGAAGCCGCGGTGACTAAATGCAGGACCAGACCATCTATCGCATATCGAAATAGGGTAAGAGCCCACTAATTTGTAGGAAGTATTGCCTAACGTGTAGCTATTTGCAGTGCGCGTCATGGATGGTTATTTTGAGGATATATATAACAACACGGATTGCCCCAGAGGGATACACCGACCAACAGAAGAAGGAATTACTAGTGCACCTGACAGATTTTTTGTTCATTGTTGGACATCTCTACAAAATGGGGTCTGATGAGATATCGTGATGATATGTACCTAAGTTTGAAAGAAGCAGCATCCTCATGGATGCTCATGTGGGTGCTACAGGAGGAAATTATGCAGGAAGAGCAATTGCACAGAAGATTCTCTGCACAGGGTTGTGGTGGCCAACCCTCCATCAGGACTTAAAAGCGTATTGTAAGGCATGCAATGTATGTCAAAGGACTAGTAGGCCATCGCAAAGGGATGAGATGCCTTTGAATCTACAGATGACATTACAACTCTTTGAGAAACATGCAATAGATTTTGTGGGACCCATCTAACCCCAAGAAAAGACGGCAGTGAGGTACATTATCACTGGAATGGAATATTTGAACTGTTTGATGGAGGCACAACCTGTGAAGAATTGCACAAGTGTGATTACCACGAAGTTCCTCTTTGAGAATGTACTAATGTGATTTGGGTGTCTGAAGATCTTGATGAGTGATTGCAGTACACACTTTCTGAATGAGACGATCAGCGCACTAACAGAGGAATTTCAAGTATACCACTAGAAGAGCACACCTTATCACCTGCAAGCTAATGGGATGGTGGAAGCATTCAACAAAGTGCTTGAAAACTCACTGACCAAGGTTTTCAATGCATATCTGAAGTACTATGGGCTTATCAAATGACATGCAAGAAGTTTACTGGACAAACCCCCTTTAGGCTTGTCTATGGTGTTGAAGCGATCATGCCTATGGAGGATATCATGCCTAGTCTACACATAGCAATGCTCATAGGTATGACAGAGTGCAGAGCCATGGAGGAGAGGCTCGCACAATTAGATGAGCTTGAGGAAGAGATATTTCTAGCTGGATTTCACCAACAGGTCCAAAAGCAGAGTGAAAAGGCATGAAATGATGAACATATTAAGTTGTGCACCTTTAAGGTAAATGACCTGGTTTTATTATATGATAGTAAGTTTGATAAATTTCCAAGGAAGTTCATGATGCATTGATTAGGGCCTTATGTAGTTAAGGAGATTACCAACGAAGGAGTGGTACAGCTGGTCAAATTTAATATCGATCCCTTCCCAAGAAAGGTGATTAGTAGTCGATTGAAGTCATACACTGCGGTCTGGCCATGAGACTAGATGAAGGTAGCACAACCTTAGCACTCTAGGTAGCTAAAAGGAGGTGCAAGACTTTAAACTACACTGCCCGAGTTGGGGAGCTGAGCGATTGGAGGATGGTGAAAAGCAAGAAGTGTCATAGGGTTCCCAATAGCATGGAGGGAACTATGCTACCCAGAGAGAAATCACACAGGTCAGCTGAAAAGTGGTTGTTAATGTCACTACTCATGATTTGACAGTAGAAGTGTGGCCAAATGGAGCAAGCAACCGATATTTAAGACAAAATTTATGGCTGAGATCCTTGAAAATGTTCCACGAAACTGACATTAATGAACTGAATTTGGGGGGAATGGTCGTATTTGAATTCAAAATGCCTTATAAATTACAAGTGGTTTTCCAGCAAAAAACACTTAGCATTTTGAGAATTTAGTTTTTGAGCTCTTAGGGGCACATGAATTGTGAGCACTATAAGCTTTTGATAGCTAGTAAAGTATTTGAGACATTTCAAAAGGAAACACAATAGTTCATACAAAAAATTATGTAGACGCCCATAGAAGCTGTATATACTGAAGGAGAAGAATCAGTTTTGGAAGTTAATATGGAAGCAGAAGATGCTACTTCAGAGGTCATCGAGGTGCTCATTGAAGTCCCTAAATCACCAAGAACACGGAGACCAAAACCAACCCCCACCAAAGAAACCATGAAAGACAAGAAGGGCAAGCAGCCTGCCATACTGGTGTACACATCGCCAGGAAGAAACCCATATAAGCCTACTACATCAGAGAAAGGCAAGGCCATAAAATTAGAACCAGAGGAAGAATATATTGAAGACATCTCGATGGATGATGAGGATGTGGGAGCTGAGGTAGAGGAAGTTGAAGCCCAAGGTGCATACCTTATTACTCGGTTGTAGGAGTGTTTCCCTCCACACAAGAATAAGTCCAAGGTTCCAAAGGACATTGATGAGAGTAAGAGTCCCCTACAAACCCCTCTGCTATCGGACGAAATTGTTTTCGACACAGTCCACACTTGGCACGAGTGCCATTGGTGAAACTTGAAGACTAGGACTTGGGGGACCACGAGAAGTTCCCACACCTGGCGACAAAGTAGCTGATGTGCCACTTCATTGATATGAATACGAGAATGACTGCATTGGAGTCGCGGAGTTGTCTCAAGGGAGTAGAAAAAGTAGGGTTGCTCAACCTGCTCTGGGTGCCACACTACAACCGCACCCCGGTGGCAATTTTGGTCATCAAGTAGCTAAAGTGCTTGGTGCATGATAGGTGTATGTGGTTGGAGGAGTTGATACCCATCACAGATAGGTTGATTCACTCGATAACATGATTTCTACATACAAGTGAGAATCCAACCATGATCTTTGGTGGAAAAGGTGGTGAGCAAGCTCTTGCTGAATTAATGAAAGAAAAATTTAAACTAGTGAAGAAGCCATGCAGATGTGCTATATCTAGCATTTGTGACCACACTGTGAAGGTAACCACATAGATATTAGCAGGGAAGATGATGAGGAAGTGTCATGTCGATGATGTGCTAAAGCTTATCATCATGCTCGCAGCACAATGCATTGAAAGAGTATAATTCAACTTATCGGACTACATTCGCGGTGAGTTCTTAGCGAATTGTTGTGAAGCATAAGAGCTCAGCAAGACATTCCACTATGTGTGGCTCTTGCTATAAATTGTGCTGGTAGCATGGGAGCTACTAGAGGACATCCAGTTCCCTTTGGTCATGCTAGACCTCCCCAAAGCAGTGAAGTATGCTTCGATGTGGGAAACCCACGATGCACAATGAGTCAGGGACAAAAAGATATTTTTGATCTTGATGGAAATGAACATTAGGATTCGCAAGCCGTGATTGTCACCTACGGTGGATTCCAACCTGCAGGGCTATGCTGAATTTAAAGTAAAATTTCATTGAGTATCCATAAGGGTGTGCAAGGACCCTGCACACAAATGGTACGACTTGTCATATTTGGCAAAGGGTGATGCTATTGATGTGGTGCTTGATCAATGACCAGTGGGGTGGTGCTTTACAATAGATTTGGTGGTGAGTGGAAGCAAGTTCGCTGTGTAAAAGGAAAAGGAAGAGGCCAAGATTAAGATGACATAGCTGGCCCAAAAGAGGAAGAAGGAGGTTGTGGATAAGGCTCAGGTGGAATGTGAGGCCACGCAGTAGACAAGGAAGTAGACATGTGGGATAGAGCGAGGCTTTGATAAAGGAGTGAGGTTGCCTTCACCTGAGACTGAGGAGGAGACAGAGGAACAATAGGGCACAAACCCTCAGGAGACATTCACCTGCATCAAGTGCCCAAAAGATCTAGAGAAAGGAGGGCCTAGGAAGAAATCAAAGGTGACCAAAGCCTCACTGGACCCCATCACATTAATAGAGGGCTATTTAAATGCTATGAGTGACATAGTGAGGGATGTCACTGTAGAGGCCCTACAATAGTTTGAAGAGAAACAACAGATCATCTTAGGGGCCATCCAGATAGGGTTGAAGGAGTTACAAACCTATGCATCACAAGCTAGCATGGTATCTATCAGCTTGGCTATCAGCACTATAGAGGTTGTTGATATGTTGCGCATGAAGGCTTCCAGTGCGATAATGCTCTTGGATGGAGCACTGACCATAAAGAAGGAGGCTGACAGCCCACTATCAGCACCCTAAAGAGAGCATGGTTGAACCTAGCAGCGCTCCCACATGAAGCACTCCACCTCTTGCAGGATGGAGTAATTACAGAGGTGAGGGCTCGAGAGCACTGTGCCCCCTAGGTAATCAGTGAATAATGGATCAACAATGAATAGATGGTGCTACAGAGAAATGTTCCCATCACCATTGAGACCAAGGCGACCAATCAGAGAAAGCACATTTTGCAAGTTGTTGAGGAGGCATGCTAAATCTTCCCAGAGTTGGCCATTTCGGAGGAGGAGCCCATTGAGGTCTGCATCTGCAAGTTGGCCACAGGGGTGTGTGACACTTAGACTTAGATGACGTGGGTTCAGTTGGAGTAGAACCTACAAATTACAGAGTTACAGTTGAGGGCCCAGCCTTCAACTCTGCGAAAAGTGAAGGAATAGTGGGCGATTGCTGTCACAAAAGTAGTAGCAGCGGTGGAAAGTGAAGTGGCAGACTACATGAAATTGTTTGAACAGTTCGTTTGAGGTCCTGACCAACTTGCAGGAGGATCCCAATGTATAGAGGCTACAGATGGAAGTGCATGAGCTAGAAAAATGCTATGATGAGGTTAATGACACAACGAAAACCGTTTCATTGACATAGAGACTAGCCAAGTTGTAAGAGGCCAAGCATCTTAAGGAATAGTTGCACGCAGTGCTACACAAGGAAGCACTTATCAAGGTTAGACTAAATCCCTTGCTGGATGAGGCTTACGCAATGATAGGGAATATTGAAGGCAAGCTCGCAACTTTGTAGGAACACAACAAAAGCTTCAGACTAACAGTGCAGGAGCAGTGACATACCAAACAATGGAAGACGTGAAGCAGGCGACAACTCAGTGCACGATCAAGGTTGCGATCATACAGGTCAAGCTGGAAGGACTTCTTGCAAAGATCTCTATGTGTATCGAGTGACTCGAGGGTGAGTCATGATGTTTTTGTTGGGGGCCTGTTGGGAACGGATCCCCCAAAGGAAATTTTTGGTGCTAAAAGCGCATATTTTGGTCAAATTTTGTAAGAAACTTGTAAAGACTCCGCATTTGTGGTCATGGAGCACGTAGGTGTTATAAGTCATAAAGTGTTGTTCTCCCTTAGTTTTGTAAAGTAAAGTCAACTGTAAGAGAGTCATAAGTAGTTTGAGAGTCACACAATGTAAGAGAGTCATAGCTCTAAAGTAAGGAGTCTAAGTTTCAGGTCGTACAATAGGTAGAGGCTCTACAATAGCTAAGTGTGCAGAGGCTTAGGTTAGAAGTTTGCAGCTGAGTGCGCGGACCCCCGCAGTTGTGTGTGTAGGGTGGATAGAGTTTGTAATCACTTAGAAGACACCAATAAAGAGAACTATTCTCTAATTTCTATGTATTTGTTCTGATTAATGCATCTTATCACTTTATGTATGAATTTCCTTTATAATTCTTATGTGATGCGCGAATGTGTATAATTATGTTGGATAATTGAACACAAATAATAATATCTATTTACGCAGTGTTAACTATGAGCATATAATAAGATAAGTAATATTGTCAAGGTAACTGGACAATCTGAGAAACACACTACCCTAGTAGCACGAAAGTATCTGAATCAAAGGTTAGGGTTATGTGAAGGATAGTCATACACTTTCGTGGCGGTATCGAAGGGAGGAATAAAGGGTTAGAAACACAGAGCCCTAGGACTAAGTGATTTGCACAAAGGAAGGAACAAAAGGAATAAAAAGACAACATAACCATCCTAGGGTGCGGAAACTTGGTTTCAGCATCCCCTGATATTGCTTCAGGTGAGACTTCAGTCCATGTTCTACGAGCTGATGCTGAAAGGGCTTGTAGTGTAGGGATTTGTTTGGCTAATTAATGTTGAACTTGGGTCAGGCCCCCTCAATCCAACAAGGATTTCATCGAATTTGAAAGTTGCTATTTCATTTTAGAGTGCATTAAGATTTCGAGTCATGTCATAACATCATAAGTTTCACCTTCATCACCCATTGAGAAAGAACAACTTAATAATGTTGTGTTAATTAAAATTCATCTAGAATTTTACATTTTTTAGGGCTCTTGTCACCTATTGTAGCTTAAGTGTAGGGATTTGGAATAGGGAAGGAATTAAACTTTCCAAAGCTATAAAAGAACAATAGAATTTTGAGTTAGGGAGAGAAAATCCAATTATTTCTGTTTTACCCTCAGAAGGTCTTCTTGTACATGAGTTAAGCAAGACATCGTGTCAAATCTGGTGAAGTGATTGTACCCATTTCATCAAGCTAGATATAGTGATTTTAACGTATTACAACAGTACCAAAAGGTACTTAGGGTCACTTGAAAGTAAACCTCTAATTGATCATGTGGAGGAACCTTCAAGGGGATTGAGCTTATTACTCTGCCCTTGCATGTACATCTGATCTATGACTGTCCTCCCAGGAAAAAAATTTGTATTTAGTAAAATTAGTGACTATAATCCTAGGGCTCTTCCTAAGTTGACGGTAGAGGGAATGTCTTGTTGTACCTGGAATAGACGTTGACTAGACTCGCTTGGACTTTTTGGAGGGTAATATTTGCTTGAGATGGTTTATAGCAGAGTTACTTGCACCAGACTATTTCACTAAGTATGTTATGAGGGTAACGGGTTCCAAATGATCATTTCAATAAATTTCACCTTGATCACTGCAATGTTGGGTTTCATCACCAACTAGTAATTATTGATCTCTCTGAAGAGTCAGTTTGTATGGTTTCAACTCCTAGATTTTTAGTGTGTGTTACTTTCTATGTTGTTTTTTACTTTTTAGATACTTTAGGTGTAATTTAGATATTGTGTAATTGATGAATTGAAAGTTTTTCATTGTCGGAAAATTACCAATACAATCACATAGGAAAATATACATCGAGTATACACTGATCAGGATACGAAACTACAACAAAAACTGAAACTTCTAATATTATAGATTCTAATGTAAGAGGAATTTAAGTTAATCAACCAATAACATATACTATTTTAGGCCTTGATGTAATAGAAACTGAATTTGATCAAACTTGGAGATTAACATCACACTTAGAAGGAATTGATCTACAAATTATTGAATTCATTCAAACTAAATAAGATATTGGAGACTTTTCATATACAAACCCCATTTCTGAACTAGATATTGATGAACCTTAGTCTCATATTCCCGAGCCTGAGATTCATACATCTACTACAACGCATATTCCATATCCCCCACTTTCTCCTTCCTGGTCTCATTGCCATTAAAGAAATTGTTTCAAATGAAGAGGAAAAACCCATAGTTTCTACCAATGAACCTACACATATCTCAAATCTTTTGTTTAGATCTCTTCACCCTGACCCTTGGTATTTCACACCCTTGAAATTTTTAGAATAGGGGATTCCAGGATACATGACTCCTTATTCTACCGTACTAGGTTTTGACTGGTCTATGATGACTTCTAGAAGTACCTAATCAGGTACATCCATGTTTTCTACTTCCCCAGAGTCAACATTGTATGGTGGTTTTCTACCACTTGGATATAACTCTCTTTCAGGAGCTTATTCAACATCTTCTTCCTTGAACTCATCCTCAAACATATCAAATGGTGTAATTAACCCTACTAGTGAAGGTTTTTCATCTGAACAATTTATTAATATGATTTATGGTAATGTTGGTAATCCACAAACCAACTCAACAGGTGGTTATTACCCACCTGGGGAGAAATTGTCATATCCTCCGCCTGGAGGACAACATTTTGGTGGACCTTACCCTATAGATAGGGGGCAAGTCCCTGCTGTGAATTACCCTAATTATGCTCAAATGACTCAAACCATTTTTGGTCATCCTGTTATGCCTCAACCTGCGAATGGAATGCCTTACCTTGGATTGAGTACAATCTGGAGCCCTTCGTTAAATCAACAGTCAATTCCAGTTGCTTCTTACATGCCTTTGTACCAACCTGGTCAACCTCTTGGACAACTTTTACAATAAATATCATATTAATGTATGCCTTTTCATGTCCAACCAATCGTCTAGGACAATCCATCATCACCTGCCAAGCAACCACTTTAGCATCCTATCCCAATTACTCCTGAAACCTTGGTACAACCTGCCATACCAACGAGTTTTCAAAACCTAGGTTCAAGTTTTCCTCAAACTCCCATTCTAGGAGTATCATAAGGAACTGTGCCACTTATATGACAAGTTACGGTGCAACCACTTGTTTAGTATTTACCTCAACCATCTGGTGCCCAATCCATTCCTACAATTCCGTCCATACCCCAAATGCCTGTTGTATAGCCTAACATCCTATATATGAAAGTATCATTTCAAGGGCCATCTTTCCAAGGTTTACCCCAAAGCAAGTTTGTTCAAGGTCCACCTTTTCAATCTCAGTTTCTCCAAGGTCAACCTTTGCAAAATCAACCCTTTCAAGGACAACTCATTCAAGGTCAAATGGGTCAGAGTCTCCCTTTTTAGAATCAACCATACCCAAGTCATATGTTTCAACATCCTATGCAACCGCAATATGATACGACTCATCTTGGATATCCAGGAGGTATGAAGATTCCAACTGCTTAGGCTATCCTAGGGTATCCTAGGTATCCTCCTCCTAGTATGGGACTCATCCCTCAGGGTCATTAGTATCCATTTGAGGATCCTAACTGCTAGTTTCCCTTCATTGCAATTTTGCATTTTCCTAACCTCTCTCGGTTAACTAATGATCCAATTTTTTATTTACCATTTTGGTCAGCCATTCCTACTAAGTTTCCCAATGATACTCTTAAGTTTGAAGGTAAAGCGGGAGAAGATCCATCCAACCATGTTATGGCCTATCATCTTTAGTGGGCATCCAACTCATTAATTGATGATTCTATTAGATTACGACTTTTTCAATGAACCTTACCGATTTGAGAGCCAAATGGTATGTAGAATTTTAACATGCTTCCTTTGGAAATTTAACACCCTTTCAATAACTTTTTTGACCCATTTTCAGTTGCCCGTTCGACATGATAATGAAATTGAGCTTTTAAATTCTTTTAAATGGTCAACATCAACACATATCTCAGATTACATTCATGAATGAAGACGAAGATGTCACCTACTTAAAGTTTACATTCTAGACCAGATTCTAGCGAGATGGTTCATAAAATCTCTTTTACTAGTAATAACTGAAGTGTAGCCAAAGGGGTGTTGTAACTGAAGAGCAGATAATTTCTCGTGCTCAATACCTTGATATTGTTTATACTCGGTCTGGTACTTTGTATGAAAAGATCTGAGATTTACCCCGACCTAGTCAAACTAATCCATCTCTTACAAGATCACATGCCCCAGATTCCATGATTGGTTCTATGAGCTAGAAATCTAACAATGAAAGAAAAATTCTAAGAAAACTTAGATATCAGATCTACCTGGTTCACCTGAAAAGATCCTTCTCTCGAAATTACTTTGGAAATTAACGTCATAAAGTCATCCACTAGAAATGGTAAGAAATTTGGAGAAATGAAAAGGGGAAAAGGAAAAGCTAAACAAGGCACTCGTTTTGAGGATAAATCAAACAAGAATGAATCGTTTGATGAAAATAAGAAACCTCGATATCCTTGCCTAATTTTTGAGAATATAATTACACCAAGGAGTGCACACATCATGTCAAAGTTTCCAAATTCATCAAAATTTCACCCACACCCATCGTTTTGAAGGATTCTTTCCCTCCCCAAGATAGTAAAATTGTTTCTCATGACCAATCCTCCTCATTTGCATCGACATATATCATGATGATGTCTTCCAATGTTATGGTAGTAGAAAGATCCAAAGATTACACATCAAAGAGCCTTGTTGAATATTGACATGACTCTAGTCCATCTAGTCGAACTTCCACATCTACTCCTCCTTCTAAACTATTGCATATTGAAAAACCAAACCTTGATATGATAATTTGTCTACCTCCTAAGGGTATGCTTCAAAATTAGCCTTTAATCCTCATGCTAGGGATGCTTAAAACTATAATATCATTGAAGATTTGGCTATGTAACCTTCTTCAATGTCTGCCCATGAAGTGCTGCAAATGTGTCCAACAATTTTTTTTTTATTATTATCAGCCATAAGAGCATTAGATCCTCATGACTCGAATTAGATTTTTTTTAATCTCAAAAATCATGTCCCACATCTTCCACAACAACTAACTTTTTAGATACCAATTCATGTCAAAACTCGAAGAGTTTTTTGAATAATGATTGATGAAGGAGCATCAACATGTATTATGTCCATCTCCTATTGGAAATCTTCGAGTTCTCCATCAATCAATCGATCTCCCACGACTTTGAAATCCTTTGATGGAAGAAGCTTTTGTCTATATTGACTTTTAAATCACTTGCCAATTGAATAAGAGCACAAAATGGTTGTAATAGATGTTGAGGTTGTTGATTCTCAACTTGACTATAACGTTTTTCTTAGTCAGAGCTGGACTTATGCCATGGCGGTAGTAGTCTCGTCATATTTTAGGATGATTATGTTTCTTCACAAAAGAAGAATTGTGAAAGTAGACCAATTGTCCTACTATGCCTCAGACCCTAATTCCACTAGTAGTATCCCATTTGTTGGAAAATCAATGACTTCATATGAAGAAGTTGGTTTTGGTATTCTCAAAGACTCGTCCTTGATGCGAAACGCGACGTTCTCTCCACCTAATTTCCTTCATAATGATGCCCATGATAACATGATTACATCAAGTACTTTCTAATTGAGAGATTCATGGAAAGTACCTTCAGAATTAGAAATGATCTTATATGGCAATGAAATGCCTTGTAGCCCTTTAGAGTTAGCCTATGAGACAATTCAATATTTTTCCAGCTCATCAACGTCTCAAAACCATCGAATGAATATGATATTGATGAATATTATCATTTGTCATGCTTGAAACCAATATCTATACCTTATCCTTTTACCACATATTTTTTAACTGATGAAAGGACATTATAAGTTATGACCTTAGACGAAATGCCACGGAACGATACTGATCATCATTCATCTTTCTTGCCATCCTTGGACAGAATTGAGACTAATTTATTGTCTATGTTTTGATTTGATACCCTTATTGATCCTCAATGTCCAATATCTACCCTTTCTTCCAATTCTAAATAGAATTTAGGGAACATATCGGAAACGATACCTATAGACATCTTAGTGAAACTTGGGATAATGAAGCATATTCATATAGGATCTTCTTTCTCTCTATAGGAGATTAAATCTTACAAAGCCCTATTTCAAGAATTTCATGACATCTTTGCCTAGTCATATGAAGAAATGCTAGGAATCAACCCTAGCATAGTTGTACATGAAATAAAAACTTACCTAGATGCTAATCTAGTTAGACAACAATTACATCCAATGCATCCACGAAAATCTACCACTATCAAGACTGAGGTTAAAACATTGTTGAAATAAGGATTCATTTATCCCATTCCTTTGACTGATTTGGTATCAAATATTATGCTCGTTAATAAAAAACAAGGAACTATTCGAGTATGTGTTGATTACCGAGATATTAATAAATCTTGTCGCAAGGACAATTATCCAACTCCGTATATTGACCAAATTTTTTTTTTTCTTTTTTATACTAAAGGAATCGACAACAGCGGTGGTATCGTACTTGCGTTACACGGGGTTGAATCCCATCGGCTACCTCTATAACCTCTAGGAGGGTCCGCCCAGGCCGCCTTGAACGTCCCTCGGGTATTCTTGGGGTTTGAAATCGTGACTTGCATAGCTGCACGAACGAATTAGCAAATCGTTCGCTTGCCTCTAGAGCAAACCCCCACGGCCATATTGACCAAATTGTTAATGATTGTGCCAGAAATGAAATTTTTTCCTTCATGTATGGATTTTCTGGCTATAATCAGATAAACATACTCCCTATCAATCAATATAAAACCACATTTATATTCCCATGGGGAGCTTTTGATTATCGCAAACTCCCATTTGGCCTAAACAATGCTGGTGTGAATTTTCAAGCAATAATGTCTTATGCATTCCACGATATCAAGCATATTTTTCGGAATTATTTATATGACCTACTACTCATTCAATGAAAAGGAAAGATTACACATTACACTTGAAAGCAATTTTCATTAGGTTTAGGCACTAAAATATTCACTTGAATCTGCACAAATGTGTTTTTTGTGTGAAATTGGGTCGGCTTCTAGGTTTCATCATTTCAAAAGAAGGCATTCAAATTGTCCCCCTCAAGGTGGAGGAAATTCTGAATTTTTGTGCTCGTTCTAGCCTTACGCAACTCCCAATTTTGCAAGGGAAAGCAAACTTTTTGTGTAGATTCATCCATAATTATGCTGAACTAACCCAAGGTTTTACTCGATTGTTGAAAAAGGGAATTCTATTTTTTCGGAATCAGCTTGCTGATAATGATTTTGATGCATTAAAACATGCATTGACTAATGCATTGTTATCACATCCACCCAAATATCGTCAATATTACTTTCTATACTTAGCTACATCCGATGCCACCATTGGCATGGTGTTAGTCCAAGAGGATGATTCTAGCAGTGAACATGTGATTTACTATTTGAGTAGGAGCCTAACTAAAACTGACATTAAATATGCACATGTGGAGATGATAGCCTTGGTAGTTTTGCAAGTCGTTCAAAGATTGCATCACTATATACTTCTCTGAAAAACAATTGTCATTTAAGATTACAACACTATTATGTACATTCTCACTAAACAATTACTAGGGGAAAAATACTCGAAGTGGATAGTTATATTACAAGAGTTTGATTTGGAATTTAAAAAATCCAAATCAAAGAAATCTTTGCTTTTCATCGAACTATTGTGTGACTTTCCTCATACTGATAAGAAACTGTAGCAGAAGATTCTTTTGTTGAGAAATATTTCTTTCTTATTAGTACGTCAAATCTGTGGTATGGAGATATCATTATATATCTCCTAAAAAAAAAAATTAGGCCTGAGTTATGAAAAACTGATCATCATCAAATCCGATACCAATCTAAAGAATACAATATTATTCACAACACTCTTTACTGTCGTGGTTCTGATTCTATATTCCGACATTGTTTGACTTTTCAAGAGGCCAAAAAAACATTAAATGAATGCCACTCTATAGCGTGTGGTAGCCACATGTCCAGTTATACTACTTCCCAAAATATATTACGTGCAGGATATTTTTGGTCGTTAATGTTTAAAGATTGAATTTCTACAATTCACAAATGCCATAATTGCCAAATCTATGATCGCAAAATGTGAGCACCTCGAGCTCATCTTCACCCTATCATAGTTATCGGTCCTTTTTCTAAATCGCACGTTGACTTTGTCACTTGTTACCCTCACTGGGCTAGGGGGAATGGGTATATTATCCTCGCAGTCGATTACTTTACAAAATGGGCTGAGGCGTTGCCTACATATAGAGATGACAATGAAACTGCACCAATTTTCATTTTCAAACATGTGATTTCTTGGTTTGGTGTCCCACAAGCTATTGTTACAAACCGTGGTAGTCATTTTCATAACTTTATGATGGTCGAACTATCTGCACAACTTGGCCTTCACCATGATAGCTCTACTCTGTATTATCCACAAGTTAATGGTCAGGTCGAAGCTATCAATAAGGTTTTAACCAATATGATTAAATGAATAATTGGTATGTATAAAGGAAACTGGAATTATATGCTCTTTTCAACATTGTGGGCTTACCATACTACTATGTAAACATCGACCAATTTTACTCTTGTCCAACTTGTTTATGGTTTGGAAGCAATATTACCCATTGAATGTGAAATCCCATCCCTAAAACTACTATTGAATTGTTACCTGCTACCTCTTGAGATGAAGAACTTTTTTTACATTTAGCCCAATTAAATGAAATTCCTTGTGATGCCGTACTAGCTAGCTAGGGTCAACAAAAAGATGTCAAAGCTTAGTTTGACCAAAATGTTAATCCTCCTTCATATTCATAAAGTGACCTAGTCTTGGTTTCTGATTAAGCTCATGACAAGTTAGGTGTAGGGAAGTTCGAACCCATGTGGCATGACCCTTACATCATAAAACGTGTATTAGCTAAAGGTGCCTATGAGCTAGTTGACTATGATGGTATTCCTTTGGGAAAGCCAAGAAATGGTCTTTACCTAAATAAATATTTTTCATAAAATATTAGTGAAGATCTATACATTATTTACCATTTTTTTAGGTATGTGTGACAGTTCATGTTTTTTACATTTTCTACTACTTCCCTTGCTTATCTCATTTTTGCACTTGATTTGCAGATGTCAATGATCTCTCAGACTTACATTGGATTTGTTGATGGCACTAGTCATAGTACTCAGAATTTATCTTCTGCAACCTCGGTTATCTATTCACCCAGTGATGAGCTGGTCTCTATTCATCGAATATGTCTCGGTCAAACAATAAACAAGATAGAATAAAATAGAGTAGTCATTGAGCTATTAGTTAATGCCATCACATTTTGTTTTCTACGTTTGATCGTTAGGTAAGGTTTGAAGCTTGTGGTGTTACATTTAAGTAGTTTCTATATAGTAAGGAGTCCAACCATGTTAAGAGTATTTTTACGAGTCCGTCTTTTGGAAAGGCATATCGAATATCAACACATTCTGAGATATTTGAACACATTGACAAATGCATTAGCAAATCATGTGTTAAATAGACATTTTCAACATTTGTAAAGTAAAATAAATATTCATTCATACATTGATCAAGATAAGCAATACGAAAAAGTAGTAGATTTTTCTTTTAAATAGAGTTTGTATAAAAGTGTGTGTTTACAAAATATTTCACCTAAGGACATAAGACCTCCTGGCCTTTTATTTTCTGAATATGCTGACACAAAAAGTCAAAATGTGGTCCTAGAAACTAGAACAACTAAGCATGATGATGCTTATGAAAACAAACAATAGCATGAGAAACTTGACCCAGCGAACATCTTAGGGGCCCTGGAACCCCAACTACATGTCTCTGATAGGTGTGTGGAATTTCATCAATCCCAGTCTCTCGGATGTTTGAAGTCAACCTCTAAAGGTTGTGTTCCATCTTTGTCAAGATATCCTCTACCTTTAGATTCACTGTGGCAGTTGTTGTAGGTTGCTCACCTCATCTATCAAATAATCTCAGCCCAGCTAGTCGAGTCGGACCCACATATGCACATTCATTTTGGATAATTAGCCTTTGAAGACAAAAAACACACCAAAATTTTAAATTTTGGAAATATGTCAAAATGAGAATTTCTCACCTAGATCACCCCACTGAATTCCCGCTAGATGTGGATATCAAGGTCACCTCTGTAATCCATCCTAGAATAGAGAAAGTCCTTAATCAGAACATTCTCTTCACTTAACTAGTCAAGGAACTCTGTAATATATCTCACTACTGGTCCATCACCTCCATGGTATTCCATTAGTGCAACCCACTTCATCCTATGTGGATCCTTGGAAACCCCTTCATCTACCAGAATCTCTTGTGGTCAGAGGATAGGAATCCTCTCTAGGGAAAAAGCAACAAGAATGGCACCATAACCAAAATTCTTTAGTTTTACATTCTTGCACCTAGTCAACTATCCCTTCATGTTCACCGTCACTCCATCGCACTAGTTGTACACCATGGATTCCCAGCATTCCAAGGTCATTTGCATCTGTGTCCATGTGGATAAATGAAGGGTATCACTACCACACAACTTGTAAACTGTGAAAGCAATGGTCCTCAAGGGTAAAAGCTCGATGGTCTGAATGTTAATTCTCCCATCCTAGGGTTTTGCACCCCTACAAAAGCATTCTAGATACCCATCAGTAGTATATCCTCCCGTCCTCGATCCAAATAATGAAAGATAAACTCCCTGATGATACAACCCAATCAAGAAGTAGATGTCATCGACGTCAATGTTAACATGATTATCGGTAATCACAAAGCATTGTTCCTAGACTTTGCATGTCCTTACCAACCATGTCATCAGATCTACCTAAGATTTCATCCCAAGAATGAGCCAGTATTTCAGGATAACACAAGTCCTAAGAGCTTGTATGGTGGCTAGATTTGCCAAAGCTGCCAAATCATTAACTTCATGCTCTCTTTCCTTCTACTCAAATTTGAGCAATCAAATGACACAAAATGACCATTTTAAATCAATTAGAATCATTTTAAAACTCATCTCATGTTCTTTTTGGCTCAAAATTTGTTTAAAAATAAACCCTTGGTGGCTGTGTGTCCGCCCTTTTACAGATAGCACACAGTTGTGTGGAATTTTCCAGTAATTCTGTGTAGGCTATGATTTTCTGTGTGGAAAATCTTATCAGTCTGCATGAGCCTGAGTATAAAAAACCCACATAGGGTCAAGCACGCATTTTTTAACAACATTTTCCTCCAAAAAAAATAAATGAAAGATCAAAATGAAATTCTAAATGAAAAAAAGCTAAGTTAAGGAGATATCTTCTACCTAGAGTGAATGGTGTGCAATTTCATCCACCGGTTGGCTCAAAATCAGTCTTGGAAGTTTGGTGGTAAAAATCTCCTCCCTCTACTCTCAAATGGTAAGAATGCAAATGGTGAAAATAATTTACCTTTTCCCACCTTTATAAGTTTTCTAGAGCAAAAAAATATTATTTTTTATGTTCAAAACCTTTTAGGAGGGAAAATGTCATTTTTTGAGCAATTATGATGATTTATTGAGTTTAAATGTGCAGGATAAGTTACGAAGCGAAAATGAATCATTTTTACATTTTAGAAGACTTTGATCACTTTTCATGCTCTTAAAAAAATTATGAAAAGCGAAAATCACAGAGTCTTGCTTTAAGCCCTTTTCACTCTTTCAAAATGAAAATATCACCGAGTACTTTCTTGTTCGAACTCGTAAATGTAAATGAACAATCGTACACTCAGTATAAGTTTACCCCTTTTATGGACTAAGTTAGAAATATTTACGAAAAAGGTATACATTGACCGAACATGGTCAATAGAGTTCTCTCTTGAGTTATTTTATCCCTTTTCGTCCCTGAGAGACTTAAATTGATGAAAAATAACCTAATGGAGTCTACTTATGTTTTTCTTTTGATTCTCTAAAACTGAAAAATGTCAAGATTTAGTTTCTATAGGCTCATTATAATTTTACAGTAAAAGAACTGAATGAGTTTCCTTTCTGTGTCTTTTTTGAAAATTCTTAAAAGAAAATGACATCAAGCTACTCCTTTACTAGACAACTAAAAAATTAAATATTATAGGACTCGTTAAGCATAACGGGACCAATCTATTCCTTCTCAGATTTTGTTAAAAATACTTTGATGGACTCATTCGAAGCGTGAGCTTACATTCCAAGCATATGTTATCCTCCTCAAGATTGTAAAAAATAAAGAGGCACTTGCTAGTAATGGTGGGGGAAATTGGGAAATTATGTCCATTTTACATTATCATTTTTTAAAGGTAGCATGTCGCTCTTCAACACGACACTCCGTCACACTCATGTCCGAGTTGGAAAATCCATTTTCCTTATAGTTAATCAGGCCTCATTGAAAGTCTTCATGGTTTTGGGTATTATCGTTAAGTCAAATGCTGCCAAGTCATAGTCATGTCATTATGTGTTCAAGGGAAGTTCAACCTCAGTTCAAAATCCCTTTACAGATTCTATGTCTTCAATCGCATCAGCCATATTAGATAAAGTCCTTGAAAACTATTTTCAAAACTTGAAACTATGTTTTGTGTCATAGGATTTCCTATGACATATCGCTTCCTATCAACTTCAGCTCATTATCTAGGAATTTGATTTAGAAACATTCAGTACCTTGAAGCATGCATACCTTAATGGAAGGTTTCTCACTTTCATTGATGGGTTCCCATTATTGGCCTTCAATCAAATGATTCCATGAGTGTTCAAATTCAGATCACCTATTTACACTTCATAGATTGTACTAGAGGTACTTTTAGAACCATTGTCATTATTGGTGGTTTATCTTACACTTGTCAACGATTCTCATCATTGACAGGTAATCAAGTGGATTTTTCTATGTACAACTTCGAAACATTCATCCACATGGCTAGATTCATATTGTGGATAGAGAGCTAGAGATCAAGACCCTGGATCTAGTTTTATCCATCGAGGTTAGGAGGAGATTTTATATTCATGACTATGTAGATAGATGTTTGTGTCCATACTATGTATACCATCTACATGATTTTAGTTTTTCCATTCTTGTTCATTGAGTTCGCTCTACCCTAAGTATCGGAATTCCTACCTCGAAGACGATTTTTGATATATATTTGCATTTTAGTCCCTGAATGTTCCGTACAGATTTCCGAGCATTGCCTCTGATCCAATCCTTGGAATGATAAATCACTTCAATATTTTAAGCTTGCTTTACAGACTTCACACTTTAGGGGGAAATCTGTTACATGTGAATTTTTTGCTATCATGCTTGATTAGTTTATGGGTCTTTTTACCATCTATGACCATGTTTGAACTAGATCCCCTCAGAAGTCAAACAACCCAAAATATTTTGATGTGGATGAGAAATTTGAGAAAAATAGTTGTCACACCTTGTTAAGTTCCACCTGTGTTGATGTCTCTAGAGTTTCCTATGTATGCGCTGAAATTAACTCTGAGAATAGTGCGCAGATGTGCTATGTCTGCCACTGTAAACCCATGTAGGTGAATTCTAGAATATAAAACTAAAAGTCACATTATATAAACATAGTTGGTCGAATATTTCCCCACTTAAAGCTTCAAGGTGATGACTACTTGAACTATAACCCTCATATGATGCATATTCATTCCTTTTCTCATGGTAACTTAATCCCTCAATGAAGGAGTATCATCCTCCTCTTTTGGATCTAAAAATTCATCCTATTGGCCTATAAAATTACTAGAGGGTAGAGGGATTAAGGAGGTCAGAACTCAAAGAAGATAAAATTATGTTCTTGTTTTGAGATTGAAAAGTTCGTCATCTAAGGAGGAGATAAAAGGCATTTGGGAAGGACCTCATGGCATCAAGGCGGAGGTTGTAAGGTTCCTCTTAATATTTGATTAATACAAATGAACACTTTCTCCCATTGATTTGTCTTATTGGAATGATGAATGGTTCGCAATTGTTTATAATGTTTATTAAAGAAAATTCAATTCCTAATTTCCTTGATCATTCGGTTAAGTTATTTGGATTATTATATCACATGTGCTCTTGATCCTTTTATGGTCAATGTTTGTAGGTCTTATTAACCATGGAAGAGAGGCATCAAATCATAGCAGGGGATCTTCATCAAGCATTTTGTGAAATAGGTAAGAGGGTCATCCATTAGCTATACTTCTTATAATTCAAATCGGTTCAACTTAGGGAAAGAGTCAGTTCAATTTTTTTCCTTGTTTCTAGTGTTCTCAATGATCTAGGGAGATCTCTCTTGTCCACAAAGTGGATTGTCCAGTGTAACAACCACACATAAGAAACACACATAGAACAACAAGATTTTAGGTAGAAACTTAATGTGGGAGAAAACCACCATTGTTTTCATCTATGTATTCTTCTTTTATTATAATTAAAAAGTTCATTACATAATGTACTAGTGGAGACTCTTACTGGCATCCATGAACCCACTTGCAGGAGGCTAGAACCTTCACTCATCCTACAACACCCAATAGAAGGGAGATACAACCCCCTGATCTCGTTTACCAACTCCTACCAGAAGGGAGAACCTACGCCCTCACTAAAGGTTGCAAGCCTCAACACTTTGTGGGTCATGTTTCACATTAGATCCACCTATGAGACAGTCATCAAACAACATGTATGCCACCTTTCATCAATTTTTCGCACTGGACTGACATCAACAACAAACCCATGCCAATATACCAATTTGAATATTGAATCATAAAATTTAAATACAATCACTGAATCATTGTTTAATACCAACTAAATCACTGAAGCACCTAAAAAACTAAATATTGAGTCTCCATAACCAGATCATACTAATGCACAATGAACCATCATTATATCAATCCATAAGTCAATCCACATAATGATCGGTCATAAATCAATATCATAGCCACATTGTCATCAACCAAAAAGTAATTTGGTGTCATTACAAACCCTGATCAACTTTACTTCATAAATTATATGTGACTTTGAAGCATAATCATGTACATACTCGCTTCCTCTAAATACAACCTATGTGTAGATCTCAAATCATTGAATTCTAAAACTGAATAATTGCATCATTCGTTTAGTTACTAACATATTGAATCACAGTAGAAACTTAATCACATATTAAATTCTTGTAGCATCATCACTAACCAACATTCCAATCTATAATTAAATAAACCTAGTTAACAATGCCATATACAAACCATGGTTATCAAGACATCATTGAGAGACAACAAAAAATACAAAAAAAAACTTCAACTATCATCATCAAACATAAATTCAAACCTTAGTACATATATGCTACCTCCATAAAACATATATGTGTGTGTACATGACCACTATGCCTAACACCCATGTATGTATACCAACATAATGAATAAAATATCACAGAATGTATATGCGACTATACTGAACTAGATTTATGTATGTATGCAGCTTTATCAAAGAAACCTAACATATAGATCAAAAACTATTGAATTATGCCTTCACTACCAATCATAACATACATTCAACAAATATTACTATCAAATAACAAATCACTTCAAACACATTCAAATAGATCGTGCATCATTATATATTCAAAAATAAACAAATCAGTCAATTATGACCATTATTGCTTAATTCACTTTCGTATCTTCCTTATTTGAGTCATCTACTTGCTCCTTGGTGCACACATCTTTCAGATCATATCGCACATGAATGACTATTCACTTGCACACAAAACACCTTGATCTCCATCTCCTTATATAGATTTTTCCTTAGCCAATACCTGAGATAAATTCCTTAGTAATTTTTTTAGTATTTTTGATAGGATCAAATAAATGTTAACATCCCAATTACTATGGTGATGACCCCTCGTATCCATATTTCCATGGTTCAGATTATGGACGTGGGTTTTAATAACAAGACTTGCATATGTACACAACCCTTCTTGACAAGAAGTGTATATGATTTTCAAACTTAACATTTTTATCCATCCATACTTGAACTTTGATTTCTATATAGATATCCTTCATATCGATATTCCTAATATCTGCATTAGTTCCACAATCATCATATTATCAACATGTTAACATCAAGGACATATTTGTCAAGCATGTTTCCATCAAGGACAACATATTAAGCATAGTTCCAACAGGAATAATGTTAGCATTGATATATCATCATATGTGGTGAATTAGAAAAATGGATGTAAATTTGACATTAGAGAATAGTGACATCCAACAACATTTCCCTTTACAATATAGACTTATTTTTTAAGTATAAGAAAAATAAAATTTTCTTAGAAGATAAAGAAGGTAGAGGATTTAAATACACTCTTAGATATTTATATTCAAGAATCAATACTTATATCTTCTATTATGTACTTTTTAGAAGTCAAAATGGTGTAACCTTTTATGTGAAAGGAAAGATAACAAAAATTTAATTTTATGCTTATAGGTAGAAAAATTGACTTTTATAGGTAATAGTTCCAAAATAATACATGAAATGAAGAAAGAAATGGTGGAAGCATTATAGAGGATGTGCAACTCCTGAACACTCTATTGGGAAACCTCTTCCCTCTCCTGCCCTCACCCCAACAAGTATACCAAACGAAATAGAATTCCCCCATTCTCCAATGCTCTAAATACCCATTCCTATGTAATGAGTAGCAAAATGTTCTCTCTCCTAAGATGACTACTCATATAATGAATCACAAAGATGTAGGAACTAACACTTTGCTAGAATAAAAAGTGATGAAAGTATCACAAGATTAACACTCACAACATAGATGAATGTTGTTTCCTTCAACATAAGTTATATTTTTCTTCCAACTTAAGCTCACAATCTCCTAGAATTCAAGTTGTTTTAAATTAACCATACATTACTTGTAAATAGGACTTTACTTCTTAGCCCAAAACTCTGTTTAGACAATCCCCTCCTCCTCAACTTATTTTCCTTTCACCTTCCCCCAAACATGGGGCTACATAAAGGTTGCAATGCACTCCCCTTATCTCAAGAATTAGGTGAAGTGCCTCATGATTACCTTAATACTCCTTGTCTTTTTGGATTACTCAACATGATAGCTCAAGATTTAGTGACCAAACCATATGTAGTACAACTTAATTTAACTTTGTAAACTTTCAAATCTACTTATCTTAGCCCCTTATCTTCCTTTACTTCCATTTCCTAATGCCCCCTTCCTCATATTTCTATTAGTGGCATAGTGTGGCCTTTTACCTCAAAAGGGTCATCTTGTCAATTTAAATGAAGCATCATCTTCTATAGGGCCTTTTAGGGGCCATCATTAACCTATTACATTCAACCCTAGACACCTCCTAAATACTAGCACTCAATATTCATTATGTTTACCCTTTCCTTCTCACTCTCTACATTTCTTGAATCATCCTCCTCTTTTCTTAATTATTTGGGGACTCAAGGAATTCCTCACACTATTGTTTATCCCTTATTCACTATTCTTCCTATTCTCGTCATATTATCAATCTATTTGTTCCTTCCAAGTAAAGTATGATGTTATCTTCCTAGTGAGGATAAACTATTACATTTTGAGCCTTATACTTTGCAAGTCCCCTTAGTTTCTTGAATTATATTGTTTTCAAGAATGAAGTTATTAGAAATGAGGACAATATTGAGAATGGGGATGAATCAATATTATAGGAATTTTAACAATTAAAATTTTTTATTTCATTTATGCAATGATATTAAGTCACAAAAAAAAAAATCATTCACATGAGCATGACATAAAATAATTTCAGTAACATGAGGAATAAACAAATTCTTCAAACTTCTCTTCAACTCCTTCACAAGGCAAGATACAACTTATTCTTACAAATATTTTTGGCTACAACTACTAGGAAGATACAACTCCCTTATTTATCATCTACAACCCCAAATATTTACCAACAACTATTGGAAGGAGCACCAACACCAAATCTGCAAGCTACAAATTTCTTCACACTAAATGATTAATTTTTCATCCATTTTCAAACTAGAACCATGAATGCCACCTTTTCTTTCAAAGTACAAAAATTTGTCCTTCTTCCTCAATCACCAACACCTTTTTCCATTGCTAATCCCACCAACAACATCACCAACTCAACTTCCACAATGCTTAGTTATGCAATTGCAAAATTCCTCAATCGATTATGTTTATAAATAATTATGCTTGATGTTTTCAGCCTCTTTTTTTCTTGGATTCTTGCATGAATATTTATTTATGCCATTTATCCTATTTATTTTATTCATCTAAACAAATCTTCTAGTTATCAAACTTTGTTTTGTTGTTATGAGATCAAACTCTATGTTTTTTGTCGTAATTTGGTTATTCTGGCTATTAATCGACTTTAGTTGTAGTTTTAAATTCAGTTCCAACATTAGTTTTTTTTTTTTTTTTTGGGGCAAAATTTCTAATTTCCAAGCTTTTGACTCATCCATGCCAAAGCCTAAAGGCTTTTCATAGATCATCACTAGAAAGCACTACATATAAGTTTTTGGGGTTGAGCATTTAAAAAAAATTCCAGACATAACTCCACGATCGTTTTTAAGTAATAGCCCTTAGGGTTTATCATACAATGCATATTTGTCCATGCTCTTTGTTTCTTTTAACACATGAAAACACCGCAAACTTCTGTCCTAGGCAACTTTCTATGACTTGATAGAATCGTTAATTATTGGAAAATTTTCTGTCTCCCATTATGTCTCTTGCCATAGATCCCAACGCTTTTGTTTTACCTCCTTTTAAATATTTTGGGCTCTTTTTAGTGGGATTAAGTGTCAATGGGGTCCACTCACTCCACTTATCATTGGTCATTGACTACCTCCTATTAGTGTTGATGTGTCCTGATTATCTCCTCCCAACCATTTCTTTGTGTTACTTTTAAATTCCTCCAGGATTATGATAGCGGGATGAGATATCTTGGCGGGGTCCCCCAAATTTTTTCTGATTGGTCATTTATTTTTCTTTTCTACCACCGTCATCTCAATGCATGTATCCTAGTGTTTCTATTGCATTCCTATAAAATTCCTTTGGACTTTACCTTACGAGTTGCGTTATCAAGTGGGGTCTACTCGCTTTAGCCTTGGGACAACCATAATGCTATCGAGTTGAGTTGTGTCTAACAATGGTTATGTTTGCTTGATGCCTAGTCAACCTAGCTATTCCATAACATGCATCATTTAATACTTTTAGGATGTGGCCTACGGGATGATGTCATGCTTCAGTCACCTTTTGAGTGAGACGTGTCACTTTCTGAGTGGTGACACATGTCACTTGTAAATAGTCAACTTGGGTACCTAAAAACCCTAAATATGCATACCACATGTCCAGCTCTAATTAGGCCACATCATTGTTTATGTCATTATCCACCTATGCACCTTCATCATCTCATCGAGCCAATCAACTTCCGCTACTTGTTTGCTTCCACATGAGAGAGAAAGGGTATTTGAAACCTTATTTTTTCACCATTTTTCCTTTATAAAAATTTTATATGGGTCCCAATTCTTTTAACTCTGCACAACCTTTCATTGCCTGCCAAATTTCTCGGTCCATTAGTAAACCAAGTGTGGTTTTTTCACAACCTCGTTAACATGTTTTGTTGTTTTATATGGAGGGTGTGCACAATGCATATCTATTGTTGATCTTTGATTGAGGGTCTAGAAAAAAAACCATTACATGAACCTCCTACACATAAATTCCTGAACAGTTTGACCTCATGCACTTCAAACGATGTGTTGGTGGGGATGCGTGGCTTTGATTTGCTATCGAACCTGCATAATATTTAAACTTATGATGGCATCATCCTATCGATTCTCCTTTGTGATCCTTAAGGTATCTTTGGGGTATAACTTCCAGGTTGAATGTTATGGGGGCTTCACCTACGGTCAATCAATACGCTCTCCACTACTACGTTTTCATCCATATCTACCTAACACTTCACTAAAAACTTCACCAAAGTTTTCACTTGGCTTGGACACTCAACCAAACTAATTATGCTCCAAAAGGGTCTCCAAACACCTTTAGCTCTGCCACTTTGACTTTGGAGTTACTCAACTTGGATTGGCTATATCTACTAATCTAGGAGGACATTTTTGGACTTCCACATACCTCTGTAAAGTTTTTCAAGAGATTTATCCATCTAAGTGAGTTTCATTTGTTTCATGATGATATAATACACAAAAAATTTCTTCTTGTTCCTGATCCTTAACACCTCTGTCACTTTTTCCCTTCTTTGAAACCTTTTTCTATCTATTTCCATCAATGGAAAAATATTTCTAGCATTTCCCCCTTTGGCATTGATGGAAACATCATGATCAAACAAAACATCATCACCAATATTTTCTTAAATTTTTTCTCTATATGTACATATCACTCTTTTGACTGTAGCTCCCACTAAGATGAACTTCTTGTGTGTTGTACTAATGTTGCTTTGTTGTTGTTCATCATGCACCACGACTTCTGCTTGATTTTGTTTGATCACTAAGTCTTCTCCTTATATGGAATCAATGGAAAATACATCATCATGCTCCCCCTGCAACCTTACTCCCCATGTCAACATATTCCATTGTCTTGTTGATCCTGTGGACCTGGCAGCTTTCTCTTAATATGTTGAAGGTATACCAGTTGTCATTCTTCCTCTTGAAGGAAGAGCTACTTGAGAGAACCAAGAGAAAAAACCCTAATATTTGCCTCAAGTACTCAAATTGGTCTCTATGGAGATGTTTGGTGAAAATATCAGCAACATGTTCTTTGGTAGGTACATACTCTAGCTTCACAATCTGATTGGAAACTTTCTCTCCAAAGAAATGGTACTTGATTGGAATATGAATTATCTTGGAGTGGAAAACAATATTATTTTACATACTGATGGCGCTTGTGTTGTCATAAATAATAGGTATAGGCTTCTCATAAAACACTTGTACACTACAAGCTATGCTTCATCCATAATAGTTGAGTGCAACAAGAAGTTGTTGCAATAACTCTACTTCAGTTGTAAATAGAAGCTTGTTTTTTCCTTAACCATGAAATTATACATTCTCCAAGAATGAAGCGCCACCATTAGTGCTCTTTCGATCATATACATCACCTACCAAATCAACGTCAGTATAAACAATCAGTGAAAAATGTTTACATCTGAGATACCATCGTCCATAATACATTATTGCTATGAGATATTAGAGAATACTCTTGGTTGTTATTTGATGGCTCTATTTGGGAGTTGCTATAATTGTCCAACAATACCAATGACATGCATAATGTCTGGTCTTGAAGTTTTCAAATATAGTAGGCTTCTAATCATGAATATGTCTAAATTATGATAAACTTCATGTGATTCACCAGTCTTACTAATGTTGCAACCTATAACCATTGGTGTGCTCACTAAAGAGAATTCCTCCATGACAAACTTCTTGAACACTTCCTTGAGATAATTTTTTTGTCAAAATTAAAATCCATTTGGGGGTCTATTCAATTGGAAATCCAAGGAAATACAAAATCTTTCCGAGCATGGACATCTCGAAATCAACCTTCATATTTTGTGGCAAGCTAACATGTTAAGAAGTCCAAATCATTGGAAAAAATAATTTCAACATCATCTACAACCACCAATATAAGTTTTTCATCCTTTGATTTGACATATAAATTGCTTATAGCTACACCTATTTTAAATCCACACTTTAGTCAGTAGTTGTCTAGCTTGGAATACCAATCACAAGGGGCTTGTTTGAGACCATATAAGACTTCTAAAGTTTGCAAACATATTTAAGCTTCTCTATCAATTAAAAAAATTATAGCTTCTCTATTTAAACTTCTTCCTATAATTATCCATTTGTAAAGATAGATTTGACATCAATTTGATATATTTTGAATTTCTTAAAATAGGAAAATGCCAAAAATATTTTTATTTCCTCTAATATTGCAATAGGAGAAAAGGTTTCGTCAAAATCCAAACCTTCAATTTGAGCATAGCCTTTTCATTCCAACCTTCCCTTGTTTCTTAACACTTCTCCATGATTATTTAACTTATTCTTGAAGACCCATTTCATGCCAATGACATTCTTGTTTGTTCATCTAGGAACAAGTTCCCATGTTTGATTTTTCTCTTTTTGGTCCAATTCTTCATGCATATATTTTAACCAATTTTGATCTTTAGTAGCTTGTATAACGTCCTTTGGTTCCTCCATGGATATCAGAGATACATGTGCTTGCATAGGGGATTAAGTAGCTTCTTTCTTGTTTGAACACCTATTGTTAAATCACCAACAAATGGGTCAACTGGGTGATAATTGTTTACATACCTCGAAGGATCCCTGGAATTAGGTATGGTGGACACTTCATTATATTTTTTCTAAAAATGGCTCATTATTTTCCTCACCATTGTTGATTGGTTCGTTTGTGATGGTATTTATTATATGTTTCTCTTCATGTTCAAAATATTCATCCACTTTTACATCAATTCAATCAACAACTCTCTTGGTTTTCTTACTATAAAATATATATCCTTTGTTTATTTGATAGTATCCAAGAAAGATTCCTTCATAAACCCTTGCTTCGAACTTACCAATATTATCATCAGTCCCTTGATGTAACAATTGTTATCATCAGGTCTTCCATACCAAAACTCTTAGGGATTTTTTTTATTGTTTGGTCTGAAATGAGCTTTGATGAGAATCACCACTTCTATTTGAATAACATCAACCCAAAATCTCTGTTGCACTTTACTTTCATCCATCATAGCTTTAGTTGTTGTAAAAACATTCTTCTCTTTCTGCAACATCATTTTGTTTTAGAGTCTTTGTTATTGTGAACTTCCTTTTGATGTCATGCTTTCTGCAACACCATTCTGTTTTGGAGTCTTTGTTATTGTGAACTGCCTTTTAATGTCATGCTTCTTCCAAAACTCATCAAACTCTATTGAAGTGAATTCACCTTCCAAAACTCATCAAACTCTATTGAAGTGAATTCACCTCATTTATCATATCATATGCTCTTGATTTTACAATCAGTTTCACGTTCATCCATGGCTTTGAACTCTTTAATACTTTCAAAGGCTTCAGATTTCACTCTAAGAAAAGCAACCCACATTATCCTATTGAAATCATCAATGGTAACCATGAAACAAAACTTACCTATGGATGATTTGGTTCTTGATGGTCCACACAAGTCCATGTGTAATAGCTACAATGGCTTTGATGGTGAGCTATGCTTTGACTGGAATGGCACCCGAGTCTGCTTACCTAATTGACAAGATTTACAAATTATATTCTCTAGTTTTAAAAGGCTAGGTAAGTCCTCAAAAACATTTTTCTTACTTAATTTGACTATCGAAACAAAGTTCAGATGTCAATGTCTCCTATTCCACAACCAACTCTCATCGATCTTTGACAAACAACACTTCTGTATTTTATCCTTGAGAACATACACATTGTTTTCCATTCTCACAGCTTCAACCACTATTTCACATGTTCCTGCAGACTTTATTTGAAATTTTTTAGCTTTAAAAATCGCATCATGGCCTTGATCACACATCTGTGACAAACTAACCACGTTATTCTTCATCCCATCAACATACAACACATTGTTATATTTACATTTACCATTCGATAGACTGATAACTCCATTACCAACAGTCCTACTAAGTGAATTGTTACCAAAGGTTACATTACCCTTTTCAATTGGTTTCCATATCAACAACTTACTTCTATCTCCTAACAGGTCCCTATAAAAACCATTGCCCAGATACCAATGACTCCCATCATTCTAAGCATACAAAAAAATACCTTGATTTTTTATTTTTTTCTCAATAATTACTTCATGTGTCTTTTCCTTAAGTCTGCAATAAACTACTATATGCCCAAAATTTTGACACTTAAAACATTGCACCAAATAGTTCAAAGAAGCCAAATAATTATTATACTTGGGTTTACTTTTCCTCTGTTTCTTTCCTCCTCTAGATTTCAGTTGCTTGTAGGTTAGGTTTACTCTATAGTTTGTTTCTTTGTGATCATAATTTGTGCAGGTGAAACAATATCCAGGAAAAATATCAACATACCTCAAAGTATATGTTTTACGATGAGCTGTATTCTAAGTATTTTGATTTTCTCAGATGATGTTCCTTCTTTTGTTGTTGTTGATAATTCCTTGACTAGTTTTTGGGCTACATATCTCCTTTATACTATTGCGTTGAATCTTCTTTTATTGATGACGCAAACGTGATTTGTTTCTTACCTTTTAGTTCTGTGACAATACTGGAATCAACCTCAAATCCAAGACCAATTCAATCTCTCGAGTCTCGCTGTACTTCCAATACGTCATTTAAATTATCAATTCCTTCTCCAAATTCTGATTGAAACTCAACTGCATTTTTTCCTTTTCTAACTCCTTTAGCAAAATAATTTCACCTTTTCACCTTTCAAAAGCTTAATTATTCTCATAAAATTGCTCATTTAAAGATTCTTGAATCTTAGTACCTTCTTCTACTTACAAGAGCAATGGTTCAACAAATTCAACCGTTTCTTTGATCAATGACTCGTTTAGAGATTTATATTTCTCTCTCAACCTTTCAATTTCTTCAAGTGCACTTACTAGTTCTCCTTCTAGATCAACTTAACCCTATTCATCATCAAAATTGATAGCTTCGACTTGCATATTTTCTATGGCCATGAGCATGAATTCTTTTGAGATTTCATTATCTTTATCTTCATCTGAGGATTGGCTAACTTCACTTTCAACGGAGTTGTCCTCTTGAACATAGAGACCTCTATTTTTAGCCTTATTTCTATCTTTTTTCACTTTCCTAAATCTTTCTCATGGATCATAATCTTTTTTGTTCTTTTCAGAATATTTTGATGCATAGTGACCAACGTTTCCACAATTAAAGCACTTAAAGGGTAGCTTACACTTATACTTTCTTGATACCCTCTTGATCTTCGCCACAAGCTTGGCTTCGCCTTCGTCATATTAGTAACATGAATCATCATGATCTTGCTTGGGTTGCTTATCTGCTTTGAAGGTTGATTCATTTTTTGCAAGATTTCCATTAGAAATTTTCATCTCATAAGAAGTAAGGATGCCAAGTAATTAATCTAGAGTGAGGGTGTTTAGATTGGTCATTTCTTCAATGACTAAAACATTGGGATTAAATATCTCAGGAAGGGATCTCAAAACCTTTTGAACTACAAAAACTTCATCTAGCTACTCACCAAGGACTCTTATAGTGTTCACAACCTCATCAACTCTTAAAAAACAATTTCAATATCTTCATCATCATGCATCCTTAAAGACTCAAATTGCCTCATATAACCTTAAAGTTTATCTTTATTTACATTTTTATCACCTTCATAGCAACTACTCATATTATCCCATATAGCTTTTGCATATGTGTAGTCCATTACCTTCATAAGATTTGATTCAGGTAGGCCAACAAGTAGGACATTCATGGCTTTAAAATTGCATGTAAACTACATCTCCTGATCGTTAGTAATGATTGTTGGAGGATTTTGATATTATTCTTCTACAACATCTCATACAACAAATCCAAGTGATTGAATTTAAGTCTTCATCCTTACTTTGTAAAATACATACTTTTCTCCATGAACAATAGCTCCCTATTGGTAAATCCTCCTTCCTCGTTTGCCATGGTCCTTGATTTTTCTTCCAACTTTTAAACTGATCTGAAGTAACCTGGATCTTATACCAATTCTGGGAAACCAGGGCAATACTGAGAGGGGGGTGAATCACTATTGTGGGAATATTAACAATTAAAAAAACTTTCTTTCACTTATGAAATGATATTAGGACACCATAAACAATTCATTCACATGAGAATGACATAAAATAATTTTAGTAACACAAGGAACAAACAAATTCTTCAAGTTGATCTTCAATTCTTTCACAAGGCAAGCTACAACTCCGTAATTTATTAGCTACAACTTAATGGAGCTACAACCATAAATGTTTACCAACAACTATTAGAAGGAGCACCAACCCTCAATCGGCAAGCTACACTTATGTGACACTTAATGATTAATATTTCATCCATTTCCAAAATAGATACATGAATTCCACCTCTACTTTCAAAATAAAATAATTTCTCCTTCTTCCTCAATCACCAATACCTTCAACATTTTTTGTTTATTGGCCACACCAACAACATCACCAACTGAACTTGCACCATGCTCTATTATGTAATTTCATAATTCCTTGATCGATTCTACTTATAAATAAATTTTATTTATATTATTGGTCTCTTTTCTTTTCTTTCATTCTTTCATGAATTATTTTTCTAGTCTTTATCATGTTTATTTTAATCATCTGAACTAATCTTCAAGTTATCAACCTATGTTCTTTTTTTATGAGCTCGAACTCTCAATTTTTCAATTGGTTTGGATATTATGTCTCTTAACAGGCTTTATTTGTAGTTTTAACTATAGTTCCAACTATATTTTTGCTATTACTTTGGGAAAACTACCAATTTCCAAGCTGTCAACTCATGCATGCCAAAGCCAAAATGATTTTAATAGACCCTCATTGCAAAGCACTGCATTTAAGTTGTGCGAGTCAAGAATTTCAAAATAATGCCAAACATAACTCCGCAATAATGAAAATTCCTTTGCACTTTTTGTTTCTTTTGATACATGAAAACACTGCAAAACCATGTCTTAGGCAACTTTCCATGACTTGACGGAACTGTCAATTGTGGGAATTTTTTCGTCTGTCATTCCGTCTCTTGCCATACATCTTAATTCTTTTGTTTTACTTACTTTGAAATCTCTCATACACCGTTTAGTGGGCTTAGGTGTCGAGTTCCACTCGCTCAACTTATCATTAGTAGTTGACCACCTGTTCTCAGTGTCGACGTGTCCTGACACGTTGCTCCCAACCATTTCTTTGAGCACATTTTAATTTCCTTTAGGGTTATTCCAGTAGGATGAGTTTTCATGGTGGGGTCCTCTTGCCTTTATTCTCATTGATCAATTCCATTTCTTGTCTTCCATCATCATCTGATCCCTCTATCTCAATGCTTCCGTTACATTCCTATAAAATTTGTCTTGACCTTACCTTGTGAGTTTCATTGTCAATTAGGGTATGCATGTTGTAGCCATAGGCTAATCAAAATATTGTCAACCTGAGTTATTTCCAACAATGGCTATGTCAGCATAATTATTAGTTAGCCTGCCTGTTCTATAGCATACATCACTTAAACCATCTCGGGTCTCACCTATGGGATGTCACCTCTACCATGTGTCACTATCTATGTGGTGACACATTTCACCCAAAAATTTCCCATTTGGGTACCTGAAAACACTAATCTATATGCCATGTGTCCACCACTAATTTGGCCACATCACAATTGACATCATCATCCACCTGTGCACCTTTTTCATATGAATGATCTAATCAACGTGTGCAACTTATTTTTTGCCAAAGGATTGAGAAACGGTTCCTAAAACTATCAATTTTTTTCCATTTTTCCTTTATGAAAAATTTATATGGGTCCCAACCCTTTTAAGTCTAAATCACCTTTCACCATATGCCACCTCACCCGGTCCATTGGTAAACCAATTGTGATTTTTTCTTGAACCGCTCAGTGTGGTTTGTGGTTTTAGAGGAGGGGTGTGTAATGCATCTCCACCTTTTATCTTTGATCGATAGTCTAGGAAAGAAAACCCATTGTGAAAATCCCCTGCACATAAATGTTTGAACAATATGACTCTAGAAGTTTCCAATGATGTGTAGGTGGGGATGCGTGGCTTTGATTCACCATTGATCCTGCACAATATTTAAACTTCTAATGGTGTCATCCTTCTCATTAACCTTTGTGCTCCTTAAGGTATCTCTAGGGTATAACCATTGGACTACCTTCGCCGTGCTAATTATTATGGGGTCTCCACCTATAACCAATCAATATGCTCTTTGCTACTGTAGTGTCATCCACATCTGCCTATTGCTTTGAATAATGGCTCCACCAAAGTTTCCACTCGGCTTTGCCACTCCACAAAACTAATTATTCTCCAAAAGGGTCTTCAAGTGCCTTTAGCTCTGCCACTTTTACTTTGGGGTTACTCATATTTGACTAGCTATATCCGTTGATCTAGGAGGTCATTTCTGAACTTCCACAAACCAGTGGAAAGCTCCTTCAACACTCTATCCATCTAAGTGGGTTTAATCTTTTGTGGTTATTTGTTGCACTATAAATCCCTTATTGTGCCTGATCTTGGACATCTATGTCGTTCTTTTCCTTGTTTGACACCTTTTTTCCATCTATTTCCATCAATGAAAACATATTTCTAATAAAAGACACTTCTATAGTTGTGTCATCTCTACCCTTGCCACCTTTGTATACCTTAGAAAGTGTCATTTAAGAAATTTGAATAAAGCCCCATCCTTTATTGGGTCTTCATTGGATCATATTTGATCTCTTATATTTAGCTCTACCCACCTCATATCTAGTACCAATTAGTATTCCTTACATTTTTTGTTTCCTTTTTCCTCTCCTAGCTTTTTGAATTCTCCATCTCTTTTCCTAATTCTTAGGGCACTAAAGGAAATACTCACATTCTTCCTTAGATCCTATTCGTTAAACCTCCTATTTTATGTTTACATTTTTTCACATTATAAATATAGGGGTTCCCTCTAGATCAACTAAGGTATGTCTCTACTTAAGAAAAACCCTCCGTAGAATGGATCAACTATTACATTTTTGGTATCTCTCTTGACAAGTCCTCTTAGTTGTTTGCATCACGTAAGTTTTTGTTATTCAGACACATCTATAGTGGTATCTCTTCCATTGCTACCTTTACCTCTACGATTATATTGTTTGCATTAGACCCTTCTATGATTCAATTGACCCTATGTTTATGCATGTGACAATTTGTGTTATTTTCATTGACTCTTTAAATAACTCTATCCTATATTTTGTTTCGGTTTGATTTGTAATGAGTCTATATTAGTGGAAATCAATTGTTATTCTTATGTTATCTAAACTACTTCAACTCCCATGGAACTCACAGAATGTCCCTAGCTACTATTTGGTATCTCCATGATTGTGATAATATTATATCAACTTATGTTCCTTCTTACATTTATGCTAACTCTAGGCTACTATACATCATCTTCATGCTCATGGTAATATTGGATATGTATATGCCAGTTGTCTCACTCTTATTTTACCTTAATAAACATAGATTTCTTTTTATCTTTTTCCAATGTAATTCTAGTCTCATCTACTCTTCTTTTCTTTCCTTTGTTATAACTTTCCTATAATGTATACCTCTCTTCCTTTTCTCTTCCTTTATCATTCATCCTTTCCATATGAGTTGACGTAATCATCCGAACCTTACTTGGGGAAAACCTCTAACATCTATGTTGTGTGTATCTAACATCACAAGCATCTAGCTAAGAACGTACCTACATATTTGAGAATCACCTATAGGTAACTACAGGTACTCACAATCTCACTAAGGATTTTAGAGTATGGTGTTATCATTGACTCTATACTTACTTGTGTGCTTCTACATGTTATAGCTATCATTCAACTACTTACATAATAAGTAATAAATTCTTATTTTTATTCAATAGTTTAGCTATTATATCATTTACATAACAATTTATATGATTTCTTGTTACATTATCATTAACATGCCACAATTTATTTTCTCACATTTTTTACATAAAAATTAAAGGTTCTTTCTCCCTTATCCTAACATTCTTACATAACATGCATCAATTGCTTGTTTAATTTTTCTTCTCTTTTATTTTATACTTTGCTAACATTAGACTATTCCATGGTGCACTCCTCGTAATTCTAGCTTGCACAAATGCTCAAGCCATCTAATAATTGACAAATACTATGGGATATATAGTTGTGGTCAATACAGAATTCCATCATGACATCAATGTGTTGGTCTGCATTACAAGCATACAATTACTCCTATGAACTTTCTTACTTCTCTTCCTCCATGCAACTCACTATTATTTTTATTCCATGGATAACTATTCATTACTAGATGGATACAATTTAGCATATGGGATTTGAACTTGGATACTCATATAATTACACACTTAGAAGTTCATTTTATGGTCTTTCTACCTACTACATGCATGGATGACCCACTTAATGTTGTTATGGTAAGTGTCACATACTACTCTAATGTGATGGAAGAATTTCCCTCTCATTCCAAAATAAACTTGGGTTCTCATTCTAGCACTTCAATGGGTCTTTTATATCACTATCCTCCACTAGCTTCCAATATATAGTCTCTAGTTTGACTCACTTTAATCTTGGAGGCAATCATTTTGGACAAGAAATTTTTTTATGGGTCCAGTTGGAGTTGCAAACCCAGTATTTCGGTTCATGGTCACTTGGGATGCCTCAATTTGGGTGGATATCCATGTAGATCCATTTGAGATTTGTTATTTACAAAGTCAACTTAGGTGAAACCTTAATCCTTCTTGATCTTATAGCACTAGTCATACTACAAAGTTTCTTAAGGTAATGTGGTTGTCAATCCATAAGTTGCATAACCAAAAGATAATTTTAGACCTCAAAACCAACAATATTATTATAGTAAACCGCAAGAGGTTTCATCATGGCTTGGAAAAAGTAAGTATCATCTCATTTGAGGGAACTATGTATATCTTTTGTGCATATTTCATTAGTTTAGACCAAGTAATCTGAGGTTGTACATTGATTATAAGAAGTTGAACAAGGTGACGGTCAAGCACATATATCATTTTCTGTGGATTAACGATTTGTTTGATCATTTGAAGAGAGTGGTAGTCTTCTCGAAGATTACGTTGAGATCATGATCTCATCAGATCAAAGAAGAGTGCATCTACAAAACTACATTTCATATTAGGTATGGGCATTATGAATTTGTAGTAGTTTCATTTGGTCTTACAAATGCTCTAGCTACTTTCATGTGTTTGATGAATAATGTGTTGTGTCCTTATCTGGACAAGTTTGTGATAGTATTGATTAATGAAATATTGATATATTCTACAGATTAGGAAGAGCATGTAGGAGACCTAGTAGTAGTACAAATAATACTCTTAGGTTGTGCATTTATTACAGGTAGTTGAAAAAATATGGTAACAATCCCCTCCCACATATACCCAATTTCATTGGTGTGCTAGGGTAAATATGATATGAAGAGTTACTGTGACATGATTCGACCTCCAAGCTCCAGTGAAGGAAGTGGGGCCTATAAACTAACCAAAAACTGACAACTCACAACATCCGTCAGGACTACAGGACACTTAGAGGCCAAAGGACCACCCCAGGTGACCAAACCTTGAGTTGGATCTCCTTTACACTAACCTAGACTCCCAACTACATGCATGACAAGGCCTAGGTGCAGTTATAGGCCTCCAACCACATGCATAACACTACCTCCATGCGGTTGTGACCCATCTTGCCCAGTTCAGAAGGTGTGATCTTCATATTTAAGCCACAATTTGAGGCCAACATCGGGACCATTGCCCAAAACTACTTGAGACTTTCCAAAATCATAATAAACATGACAAAAAAGCTAAACATTCAAACTTAGAGGAATAAATTGATATAGACTTCCTAGAAAACATTAGACATTTCGATAAACATGTAAATTATAGGTCATGAGTATATATTTGACCATAATAGTATGTGATTCATCTGAGAATCACCAAGAAAGCCATATGCCCTCTTCACATTGCTACAACACCATTATTAGTCTAGAAATTCATCAACCAATCGATAACCAAATGATTCATGACAAGAGCCACATATGGTACACATCATATAATAAAAAAAAAAAAAACCAAAAGATAACCAACTGAGAAATGATGGCAACTCAACCATCATATCACCAATATAATACTACAAATTCTTGTAGATCAAAATAAGGAAATATCTCATATTAACATGTGAAAACATGAACCAAGTCAGGGACTTCCATGTACCACTCAGCCATATATTGGGCTGAACGAAATCTCTCTTTCAGCCAATCAATCCCATGCCATATTCCAAGCATGAATGTGGGATCTCATGCAAGAAACTAAAACAAAAGCAAGCAAGCTCTTCTAGAGGCCAAACCATCTCAACCCTCAACCATAATGATTCCACCTCCATGCTCATACATCAATAACACCAACCAAATTTTTCTCTACCCAAGCTCTCCAGGGCTCCAGAAACTAGTAACTCAACCCACAACTTTCTAGGGCCACATAGCATTTGTCCAATCCAACTCTAGGGACTAGTAACTCAAACAACCAAGGGCTTCAGAGAATTTGTCTCAACCTAGGCTCCAGGACTATTCACTCAACCCAAGTTGTTCTAGGGCTTCCATAGCATTTTTTCCAACCCACAATAATTTGAGCACTAAAAAAAAACAAAAAAAACAAAAAAAAAAAAAAAAAAAAAAAAAAAAAAAAAAAGAAGAAAAAAAAGAAGAAGAAAAAAAAAAAAACAAAACAGAACAAAAATAAAAAAACAAAAGAAAAAAAATAAAATGAATGCACAACACCATGGCTATCTAGGAAATGGAAAGGCAAGGTTAAAACCACTTTCAATCCAGGAAAATCTCCACACCAATGAAACCACATAACTAGAAAATCACATGCATATACCGTGCTTCCAAAAATCAGCAAGGAAATGACACATTCAACTTGTGATCTACCAAACAATCTAGTTGTAACTGTTGATACACTTGTTCCCTTGCGCTGTAATTTTTTACTTTACCTTCTTTCTTCAAATCCAATGTATGCCAAAGTACTCCAAGAATGCTCCAAAAATATTCTAAGTGTATGAGAGAATACAAGAGAACTCCAAAGCTAAATTGACAAAAGGTTGAAAACTGATGTCATAAGCCTTTTTATCATTGAGGCCTCTATTTTCTTCATTTTTCCTTCAATTTCCCCCTCATGCAAATATGTATCTCTTCACATTCCTTTTCTCCTATTTTCCTTTATTTCATAAATAAAATGTCAATTATTGTCACTTTGCCTTTGCCAGTGGCTTTGACAATTTCCATAACCATTAATTAATCACAATTGATACCTATCAATATGCTTTTCTCCAACATTTAGCTTGGAATACATGTCTCATGACCTTGGTTTTACTTTATTTACAACTAGGGGTTGTTGCAATCTTGCCTGATCTTATAGCACTAGTTTTACCAAAATTTTACTTATGGTATTGTGGTTGTTAATCCATAAGTTGCATAACCAAAAGATAATTTTGAACCTCAAAACCAACAAAACTATTATAGTAAACCCACAATAGGTTTCATCATGGCTAGGGAAAGATAAATATCATGTCATGTGAGGGAACAATGTATATATTTTGTGCATATTTCATTGGTTTACCTTTACATTAGCAAATATATTAAGTGTGGGTTTTATTGTAAGCGCGCACACACACATATTGATATTTGTATAACTCTTCAATTGTAGAAATTTAGAACCTAGTGCAATTGTCAATTTGGGATGTGCATCAATATTGGAGTGCTATCACAAGTCTCCACATAAACCTAGGGAGCTTCACAATTTTTAAATAAGTTCTCTTCCTTCTTATTTTGTTTCTACAAGTAGAATTTATATCTTGATAAAGGAAATACCAATTAATTAACCACAATTATTTGGTGCTACTTACCCATTTATTTAGTTGGTAAAACCCAATTTAAAAAATATTCAATTACACTAATAATGATGTATCTCTATCACCATTATAAATATTTTAATATCCTACTTAAACTACAAATTGGATGTACCCTACATTCATTCCCTTTCATAGTCTGACATTAAAAATTGAACAATGCTTACCTTATCCTCTTTCCCAACTTTAGTACTATATTTTTTCTTAAATATTCTTCCATCCCTCACATTCATGGTGCATGTAGTAATTTTTTGTCTTAGATCGTAGAACCTCATTTTTTCTGTAAATTTGAAGTTTACCTTCATAATACCAAAGAAGACTAAGGTAATATAGAATGAAAATAAAGTTTAGTTGAGTTACTAGAAAACAAGAGTGAAATTGGTTTCAAATAGGTGCATACAATATATTTGAATATGATGGTAGTGTTGCAAACCATAAGACTAAGGTAATATAGAATGAAAATAAAATTTAGTTGAGTTACTAGAAAACAAGAGTGAAATTGGTTTCAAATAGGTACATACAATATATTTCAATATGATGGTGGTGTTGCAAACCATAAAGCTAGATTGTTGCATATTATGAAATAGAAAATGAGTGATCATGAAAATATATTTTTAGCTTGATTCAAACTTAAACATAATTAATATGTCTATTTTTTCAACCACGAATCCTAATTCGAATCTATATTAAATAGACGTTAATTAATATAGATTGAATAACCAGCATTGCTTACAATGAATAACATAAAACATTTTGCTTACTTATTAAAAAAATATAAACAAGCCCAAAAACGTTATACTAGAAGATAAATATTTTTTTCAAAACAAAAGAAATCACCAAAAATACCATGACTCTCATCTACATGTAAAGAAAAATGATCGAGATAACATTGTTCTCATTATTTATATATTTATAACTTAATAATTATTGGAAATTCAAAGTGAATTTTCCTAATTAGTTATATAAGAAAGATTTAAATCTTGTACACTGATGTTGCAAAAATAGAAATATAGAAGAAAAGACTAAAATGATTACTCAAACCGAATGTCTAAAATAATTGCTAGCTAGGTTGACTTCCATTAAGTTTAAACATAAAATTCAATATTAATTAAAAAAACAAAATTCACTTGATTTAAAATTCAATATTAATTAAAAAAACAAAATTCACTTGATTTAAAATTCAATATTAATTACAAAAGAACAAAATCCACTTGATTTTGGGAAACCATAATATTGGAAATTTTAATTATTTGACACAAATGTAGGTTGCACATTTAGTTAATTTAGGACCAGAGTGACTGAAGCACATTGAAAAGCAAGAAAAAGAGTTTTGCACTACATCAAAACAATATTAATATTTTCATCAAATATATGGACAATGCAGATATTATGTGATTTTGCGTTAATCTGTTATTATGATTTAGTTGGCCGAAGTGTCCTTCTAGTAACCGTGATTCATTACAAGTCAGGTGATTTTGTGTTAATTTGTTATTATGATTGAGTTGGGTGAAGTGTATTCTAAAATAGGAAGCCTATATTAAAACTGTTATTTAATTATTTTAATTAAATAATAATAAATAATTATAGAATCTAGATTTCTATGATCCATAGTATGTTTGTGAAAATAATTTCAGCAAAATCACATAAAAAATTATTAGTGGACGCCTTTCAAACTAGTGAGTGTGCTTCATTGTCAAGACAACAAGTTGAACATCCAATCTAAGCGACAAGTTAAATAGGGACAGCAGGCCATTCCAACAGCTCTAATTTTTTACGGAATAACGGATAAACACGACCTATAATGGCTAGATTTAACCAACGTCCAAAGTTGTTAAAAAACTTTTTAAGTTAAATTATTTATATTATTAATAATATAAATTAATATTATTCTTCTATAAATAGAATAAATATTAGGGGAAATACTATTAAGATTAATATTAATATTAATGAATATGGTAAAACCCATATTATAAGTGACCATTGTCTTAAATTAATAATATTATTATTAAATACATATTATTATTATTATTATTATTATAATCGCTTAGTGTAAAAAATAATAGTAATATTATTATTATTATTAACTTCAAACTTATAATACTTAGCTAATATTACTAACTTATAGTCTGATTAATCTTATTAAAAGACTAATATTATTATAAGCGTTATATAATTGTTAATGATAATAGAGATAATGTTATAACAATTTTCTATAAGCTTAATTATTCTTTTTTAGAAGTGTCTTAATGTTAAAAAGATATTAATAAGATAAGTGGCCTAGGGTGAAAAATTCTTTTATTATCAATTATAATAAAATTATACAATCCAAACCTGATCAAGGGAAGATGATAGGTAACAAGGAACAGAGGGAAGCTAGGGATGAAGAGGCTAGGAAGAAAGGGCGGGGATCCAACAACTACTAATCTTGTAGCTATCATCCCTATTGAGATTATTAGGCCTTTTCTGGAATTCCAGGGGTTCTCTAAATTTTCAATGGTGAAACTGTGCAACTTTCGCAATAATGCAAGCCTCTTCTATACATACATGATGTTTAGTCTTCTCAGCATGCTCTGCAAGGGCTGGGGACTTGGCCCTACCATGTTTTAAGTATGTTGAGTGCTCATTAATCCTTGGATTAATAGAACTATCAATCTCACCAATGTATGGAGTCCCACATGGAATGACATAGACACCCTTTATGTCTTTAGGGTCTATTGGATCTTTAATAGATCTGAGGGAGCTAAGTATGGTATTAAGAGGTATAATGGTCGAGGGAACATTGTGCTTCTTAAAAATCCTAGCTTCCTAAGTATTAATTGTAGTATTAAAAAGAAAAATACTACAATTTGTACTACATTCCACTTATAACTATTTTCTTTAAAAAAAAATTAGAAAGACATTCCACTTATAACTATTTTCTTTAACTATTTTCTTTAAAAAAAATTAGAAAGGCAAATTATTCCGATATTATATATTGTATTGTAAATTGTGATGTAAAATTAAATAGTACTACTATTTCAGAGAGAACTGATAAAAATATAGAAAACTGATATCATTGTGATATTCATAATGTATGCTTTATGAATAAAAGATATTAAAATAAAAATTTATATGTAAAAACACGAAATCTAAGATATGCAGAAGTCTATTAACTATAGTGAGAAAAAAATAAACCTTATTAAAAGAGGATATTCTTATTAAAACTCAAAAGTTAAGCTCTGTAGAAATTAGAAATTTGTAAGATGCAGTGGAGAAAATAACCCTAAATAATAACATTGGAGTCGATGCATAACAAATACTTGAGCTAGAAAAACTATTTATATATTTAAAATGTTGTTTAAAAGATTCTAAGCTGATCCATAAGTGAGGTAATCAACCGATGAAATAAACAATTTCTTCGCCTCTATTTTGTATTCTTGATACTATAGGTTTTGTACTCAAATTCATGTCAGCTGTTTACACAACTACGGATGAAGAAGCAGTCGGAGATAACTGTTCACTACAGTGACATGAAATTGAAACTCCTATATTAAAAAAAACTCGTTAAATTACAAATGACGTCGTTAAACTCCAAGCGTCACAGTTCCTACCAGATCAACTGTGACGTCAGGTTTCATCGTTTGAGTGAACTTTACACAAGTCGAATCAAGACATTTTTCCAGATATTATCTGAACGCAACATTCCATAAGTCCAATATGCTCAAGAAGTTTTTGGAGATATTATCTTAACGCTAACTTCCTTAGTCCGTCCCCTCATTGCACTGGTTTCATCACCAAGAAGGCCCTGTCTTTATAACTCCCGATCTGAGCGAAACATTTGACATCTCCCAATGTTTCGTAGGTTTCAAACATCGAAATCAACATAACCACTCCTACCAACTATTCGTTGGGATTCAGCTATCAGCAGGTAGAAAACCAGTGATCGAGATACCAAAACAATAATCTTGCAAATATTTTCGTTGACTACAGAACATTCCAACAAAGTAAGTGCATGAACGACGCTAAAATACGATATTTTATCATGATATTTTACCATTCGCGATAACTCACCTTATTTCCATTTCTTGATAAATCACTTTATTGGATTCTATCGTTGAAATTAATAATACTGTCCAGTGTCCACAGCCACGTAAAGCAGTATGTTTTCCCGGGCAGATGAAACTACGCTCTCACATAATTCACTTGCTCTTTAATTTAATGATATGTTACATAGAAAGTCAGAAACCAAAGATATGTTGAATAGAAATTCAGACCAGAAAATTATTTACTTAAAATACAAACCTTATATGGCAAGTTTTTTATTTTATTTTAAATGGTCAACTATAATACCTTAATCATTAATAATTCAATCACTCGGTCTTAACAGGTATTTTTTTTTATAATCTCACTTACATTCAACTTTTATGATCATTGGTTTTTTTACTCATTGAATCTACTAAATGCTTTATCAATAATTAAATCACTCGGTCTTAACAAGTATTTTTTTTTATAATCTCTCTTACATTCAACTTTTATGATCATTGGTTTTTTTACTCATTTAATCTACTAAATGTTTTATCAATAATTAAAAAACTTATAATGGATAAACTCTACATAATACTATACGATTTAGTTTAATTTAGTATTTAAATTTCATATCTAGATTATATAAATATCATCAAATTATTAATGTACTTATAAAAGAATAACCATAACTATGATTATATAGATATCTAACTTTTATAAATTATTAATGTAGTTATAAAAGAATAACCATAACTATGATTATATAGATATTTAATTTTTATAGCTTTTATTTTAGTAAGATCTTTAAGTACATGATTTATTGATAAACAGCCTCTAAATGCATAATGTTTTTCCAATTTTTTGGCCTACCCAACTTTCGCTATAATTCATGGAGCACAACTATTAAAGGTATAATTTCAATTATCCATATAGGAACATGCATTAACCATGTCAATACAAATGAATATGTGAGGAAGTTACATGCATATGCATTAACATATCAATACCAATGAATCTGTGAAGAAGCTTGAACTATTTCCAATAGCTACAAGAGTCCACAACCCACATAGTGTAGTCATGCATTCTATAGACACACAACCCACTCCTTCAAGTGCTAATAACTCCATAAGCCATAATCTACACCATGTCAAACACATGGTTGGAATCATCCTCCATATAGAGAAGAGGGATATGTAGTCTATCTAAAGCTTACACCAATATGGCCATTCTTGCAACCCCCATCTCACCATGAATCACAACTTGAAACAACCAACTATTATTAGGGAAGGTGCTCAACTTACTTAGCTCAACTATGTCATCTAGATGATCGTTACTTTCCCCCATGTAGGAGCAAGGTCTAACGACCAATCATGCTTAGATGGCTAAGTATGAGGATGCACATCTATATATCTTGATTAAGTTGAATTCATATATGCATTATATATATTAAACCTAGCAACTTGGACACATCATAACTAGGGTATCTAATTTTTATCTTTGACATACTACAACAAGAAAACTCTCACCTCAAACATGAAAAGAAATCTATCCATCTAAGCTCAAACACATTAATAAAGTGACATAATACTTAGCTCAAATGTATTGAGTAATCCATTAAAGACAGGAACACACTAAGAAATTCTCATATACTTGTATGACCACTAATGAATCTCTTAGACACCACTTAAAATTAGCATTCGCTTTGACACACACAAGAATAGATCCGTGCATTATGCTTTATTTATAAATCCTAGACGCATATATGAGAAAAAAATGGGCTCCATATTTGCGTACATCTAAGTTGTTTGTGAGATACAACAACTACAGCTTAAAAAAAATTGACATTACTTTCAATATTAAAAGTTTAATTTGTTATCTAACAATATTGTGTCTTCCTTAACATACTAATACAATCATTATTTAAATATGTAAATTATATCTATCTATATATATATATATAGACACACACATACATATACATACCATAGAAATGATCTCCACACATGGAAACAACGCTATAGAGATACACCCGAATTCAAAACGTCATTAACTTCATTATTATATATTCATTCACTTTATATATATATATATATAAAACCTCATGCAAGTGTCCATGATAGTCATATTATAAAAGACACATATCTACATATAAGATCTAACCTAAGCACTACTTTAGAAATAAAAAGGTCTAAGCTTTCATGTTATAAATATATGCTTAAATTTAATTTAATTTTTGGAAGTTCAATTGTCCTAAGATTCCTTGCACATGGCTCAACATCGGACACCTTGAACCATGTTACACTTGCATTGTTATTGGCTCATTTTTTGAAAAGTAAAATATATTGGCTTATTTTTTGAAAAACTATATTTTTGTCTTACAACTAAACAATGAGCATATGAACCAAGGATGACGATTAACTATAATTTCTATGATGACCATTTTTTAATAAATAGGTATTTTATTCCCACTAACTAACTACATATATATAATAAATTTAATTTACATTTATGAGCAACATAACCAATCATCTTTACTTATCCAAACTCACATTAAATGACATCAGGAATAACCCAAACCTTTAACAATTCAATCACAATCTAACTTCTAATACTTATTGGGACTAAAGCCATGGGTATAAAAACAATAACACATAACTTAGACAAATAAATTTCCAACGAATCACTACATTATTGACGTGGACAATGACTTCATGATAGACGTGGACAATGACTTCATGATACACTCCTATTAGTACCTCACAAAATAACCAAGAAAATATGGTAGATGTCATCATGAATAGCCACCATGAGTTCCACAACCCCATTAAAATTAATTAGCTTATACAACCAACGTGTTTATTCGGAAATATCGCTCTTTCATTGTTAAAGTGCTTAGAACTCACGTACTAATTATTTACCCTTCTTACAATATATGGATTATAAGGAACTCAAAGGGTTTTTCACATGGCTTTTCTTTGTGAAAGCAAAAGTATTATTTTACCAAGTTGAAATAGGTTACATAACATTATGAAACCATAACCATTCTTCTTTTAGATATATATACTTATAAATACATTTTCATACGCTTGACTTTAGTAGATGGATGCACAAGCGGAAATGTATACTTATAAATAATTGCCATACACTCGAGAAGATGGATGAACAAGCCAACTGTTTGTTTAATTGATAAGAAAAAAAAAACTTTGTGAATCGCTAATAGTTATACACCATAAATTCATTCTCTTACGTGCCACCTTGGGCTTGTAGTAAATTTGTAGATCCATGCTTCCCTCAAATAAATCAATAAATTGTAGCAACTCATTTGCGAGATTTAATTGGGCCATAATCTTCAAACATGAAGTTTATTTCATTTGTTAATAGTAATAGAGGGCATGCTTATGATTCTCGACGTCCAAGATTACAATATAATTTTTATAACAATCTATTTCACGAGACACTTTATAAATAAATAAATAAAAGAATTAGAATTTGAGAATAAATCTCATATGTAACTTGTTATAGTCTTTTGTTGGAAAGGTGCTAACGTTTCATGCTATTTTGAAAGTGTTTACATCATGTTTGAGCTTCCTGGTGTATGATTAGCATTTCTATGGTCCAGGATGGAATTAGACATTAAAGGAGGTCTACTCAATGGTTTTTTGATACTCATTAGATACTTGCATGGCATTCATCCTTTAAGCATTAGATATATTTGTATATGTTGGAGGAATTTTTTAGGATTGGTACATGGAGATTTGTTAATTATTTGAGAATACTAGTAGCATTGAAGGATGATTAGGGAATTCAATAAAAATGTATCGAGGATAGAAAACATGTGGTGGGACCTTGTATCCTTACAAGGAGGCATCAAATTGACTTGTGGCTGATTATGTTGTAACAGTGTTCACCAAGGTAGAGTGGACATGATGAATCACATCCCTTAGGAGGGACATTAATTCCATGGAGTCTTTTAAGAAGAGTAGTTAACACATCTCATGGAATGCACTTGGGGTAGAGCCTTAGTTATGTATCACATCACCTTGGCTCTTGGCTTATGTTTCCTTGGAGTGTATAATATCACATGTGCGAGAGTACTTATTTTCATAGTAGTTAATCAACAAGGATTTAGGTCCATTATAGTATTTTTTTTCTTCCATTACCTCTCATATATATGGAGGAAGGATATATTTCTTTAATTAGTATCATTATTATCTTGTGTTAGTGATGTGAAAAGAGTACTGCAACAATCCCTCTCTCTCTCTCTCTTGTTATACTTTATCTTTCTTGTTGGATGCAATAGGATTTCTTGGAGCACTTAAAACATCTTGAGTACTACATGTTACGTTTTCATGCCTTACAAACATTAGAGTTAGGGTTTTCTGGATTAAACCCTAGGTTTTACTTGTTGAGGATGAGGAGAAGAGAAAACATATTTCCTAAGATAACTTTCTAACTTAGTTATTCTTACTTATTAGACCTCCTTGTTGTTGGATTGGGTTTTCTTGTTTTTTCCAAGTTTGGATTTTTGAGTGCTTAAATATAACCCTTAGCTTATGTGAAGTAGGCTTTCATTCAATATTAGACTCAAAGACTTTTTGATCATATTCTTAAAGAAAAAATATTATAAAATTTCTCTAATTATAGAATCTTTATAATTATTTGTCCTTGATCAATGTTGAGTGGAATTATTCTAGAATAAAACACTAGTGTATTGCTAGAAAGCCACAAAAAAAGAGATAAATGCTAAGTGAAAAGATAAAAATTATCATTCAAATATGGACCAGTTTCTTATACATAGGGCTATTGGTGATCATTTTCACAATAATAAAATCAATCCCCTGTGTTGCTTCATTGAGTCTAGAAAAGCGGCTGAAAGAATGTCAAAAGCCACCCTTTGGAATCGTTTAGAGGAGATAAATGTTCCTTTCGATTTGAGAGCTACAGTGATAAGGTCATACAAGATAATAAGTATAGGAACACTAATAATTCATCAAAATTAATTAATTGTAATAGTGTTAATAAAGGTGATTCCTTGTTCCCTATTGTTTTTAATATTAGCATAAACAAGTTATAGGGCTTCTTGGAAAAGGAAAAATGTTCCTAGACATCTTTGGCTATAATTGTCATCAAATGCTATTTGTATTATAATATTTTTCTTATGGTAAGGATTCATTATGTTCTCAATAAGAAAGCAAATATTCTCAAGTAGTTTTTCTCTAGTATGGTTATGACTATTAAGACTAATGAAGAAAATTTGATAATAATCAAATTGAAAAGATCAATTACTCGAACTTCATGTATGACAATAACAACTTGGAGGAAGAGACTTCATACAAACGTATTGTATAACAATTCCTTTGCTGAGAGTTGGAGTTTTGTTGGCTTCTCCCTTTTACTACATTGAGACAACTTCATGTACCTATTTCAAAAGATTTTACGGTCTTTGATGATTCTACATTATATCTGAGACCTATTTTATAAGAGGAGAGAATTGTACTTTGATGATGTCTTCTAAGGTGTGAGATATAAGGTTTAGACTTTTTTCTTTCTCAAGCTCCTTCCTTAGATTTACACCTTCTAGTTCTAACTTTTTGTCATGCCTTTATTTTTCTAGGATTTGCTTCTTCAAATAATCTTCTGCTAATTTAACTTCTTCTAAACAAATTTTAAGAACACTGCACTCGGTGTTCTACCTCTAAACACAAAATTCACAATGATATTTACATAAAAACAACTCTCTTTACATTTTCTTACATTAAAAACAAAAATTGGTATGATACCCTCATTTGATTATCCATTTCCTAGGTGGCTTAATTTTCTCCAAAGTGCTTCCACAACACCTTGACATGCTCAATTACTTGACTCTGGAGTGCAATTTTCCTTCGATCCAAAATGTGCTATGGTTCTGCTTAATACTCTTACCAAAATTACAGATGTATCACATACCAATCAATGACGTGATTAGCATCATGAACATATGTTTTGAGCATGGAAATATGGAAAACATCGTATGCTTTCAATATGGATGGTAAGGCTAGTTTGTAAACCATTTGCCCCTCTCTTTCTAAAATCTGAAATGGTCCATAGGATCTTGGTGTTAATTGGGCACAGGATCCAATTCTTAGTGAACTCTTCATTAGTTTGATGCAAAGGTAAACATGTTCCCTTAATTGAAATTCCTTGTGATTTCTATGTTGTTCCACATAACGTTTTTTCCTGTCTTGAGCTACTTTCAATTTATTCCTAATAATGACTATTTCCTTTTTTGTTTCCTTCAATATTATAAGTATAATATGCACCCTATTAATTGGACCACTCCAACTGATGGTTGTATTACAATTTATGCCATATATAGCCTTAAAAGGACTCATATTCAATTATTCCCACTACCCATTGTTATAAGAAAAGTCTATAAGTGGCATAAAATCTTCCCTTCACTTTGGTCGATGCATGACATGCATTCTTAACATGTCTTCTAGAACGCTATTTACTCTTTACATTTGTCCATTTATTTGAGGATAATACGCTGTACTAAATGATAACTCTATTCCAAGTCCAATAAACAACAATTTTGAAAACTTTGATGTGAAATTGGAATCTCGATTTGAAATAATATTCTTACGTGACCCATGCAATCTAAGCACTTCTTCCATGATATAGGAAATTTCATTTTCTTGGTGAGTGTATTTGATATCCATAAAATGAGTTTCCTTACCAAGATTGTCCACCACTACCAGTACGGCATCATGCTATGCCTTATGATGAAGTCCATAGAAATGGCATCCCACTTCCACTAAGAAATGGGGATCAGTTGTAACAATTTTTCTATATGTCTGCATTTCAAATTCACTTGTTTACACTACAGACACTTTACAATGTACATAGAAACATCCTTTTTCATACTTGGATATTAGTACATTGTTTTCATAGATGTTATCATTTTTTGATAATCATGATGACTTGAATAAGGACTTTTGTGAAACTCATCATTGATGAGCTTCTTCAGGTTACAAATGTAAGGTATATACCACTTATATGTGAATTTCATCAACCCATCCAGTGTGAGTGAGAAATTCTTAGTCAATTCTCCTTTTGGTTTTCGCTACAAGTGTTGTTTCAATTATTGGTAATGTTCATCTTGACGCATCACCTCCTTAAAATTTTCTTTAATTTCAACATGATAAGTACTGATAACAACTATATGAGCTACTTGTACCCTTTTGATAAGTGCGTCAACTAGTTTGTTTTCTTTTCCTTTGATGCCTTTAATTTCAAAATCAAATTCACTAATCAATTCTACCCACCTTTCCTATTGCATTTAGCTTGGGTTGGTCAAATAAGTAGCTCAACCCTCCATGATCCGAAATAAAAAAAAATTCCTTCCGAGGTAATGCCTCCACATTTTAAATTGATGCACTATTGTTGCAAACTCCAAGTCATGAGTGACATATTTTTTCTCATGCTCATTTAGCTTCCTTGATTTGTAACAAATCACCTATATTTTTTGCATTAGGGCTCCACTTAGCCCCTCTTTTCAAGAATCCATGCATACCACAAAATCATTTTCCAGGTCTGTTATTCAAAATATTGGTCCATGTGTGAGCAGATGTTATAACTGCTTAAATATGGTTGCACATTTTTTTGTCCATTGGATTTAGCTCCTTTTAGATATAATGTTGTGATTGAATGTCCCATACCTAAAAGAATTTGAATGAACCTTCTATAATACCTAGCCAAACCACAATGGATCTAAATTTTGTCACATTGTAGGGAGTAGGCCACTCCATGATGGCTTTGGTATTCTCAAGATTTACTACTACTCCTTCCTTAGAAACAATATGTTGAAAATAATGAACTTACAATTGAAAGAAATAACAATTTTTGAGCTGGGCATACATCTTTTTTTCTATCAACAATTGTAACATTGTTGTGAAATTTTTTGTGTTCCTACTTGTTTTTAGAATAAACCAAAATTCCATCTAGAAAGACCAGCACAAACTTGTCCAAATATGGACTTGAAACATTATGCATCAAACACATAAATCTTTCTAGATCATTGGTGAGTCTAAATGGAACCATCACAAACCCATAATGCCCATATTTGGTTCTAAAGGCTATCTTGTGGATGTCCTCTTCCTTAATTCATACTTGATGGTACCGAGACCTTAACTCTATCTTTAAGAATGCCACAAATCCTCTTAGTTGGTCAAATAGGTCATTAATCCTTGATAGAGGATATTTTTTTATTGTGGTCTTATTTAGTTTCTTATAGCCAATACACCACCTCAATTTTCCATCCTTCTTCTTTACGAACAATACTAGAGCTCCCCAAGGTGACATGCTAGGTCGGATATCTCCCCTTTCTAGTATTTCTTTTAATTGTAGTTTTATCTCTACCAACTATGGCATGCTCATATGGTATGAAGCTCTTGATATTGGTATTGACCCCTATAATAGTTCGATTGAGAAGTAAATTTATCTTCTTGTTTCAAATCCTATAATTTCCTCACACGTTGCTGAAATATTTTAAAATTGGATGTTCTTCCATCCTATCTCTATCGACTTCTGATTTTTTCGTCACTTGGACAATGTTAATTTCATAACCCTTTCGACTACATACCTTAATTTGTATTTTTGTTAATTTTTAAAAAGTCACTAGTTTTCTTATTTCTTGCAACATTATTAAATCCCCTCTTGTCAATGAGGCACTGGATTGATTTGTTGTAGAATTTTATTTTTTTGTGGCCCACTAGTGAGTACATACCAGCCAGAACATTATATGAGGCAATAGTAGCACATTCAGGTCTACAGTTTTGGGCATGCCATTTATCGCTATTGGGCATGACTTCAATGCATCTTCAACTCATCTATTGGTTCCTACGGGAAACTAAACCAACCATGATCTTTCATGAACTATCTTTTGCAATGCACATTTCTCTACGACTTTGGGATAACATAGCTAAAGTTAGAACTTGGATCAATCAAACTTGGAACAAGTTGGTTATTGATAATATCTTCCATGTCAATCACTAATGCTTTGTGATTGGAATACATGTTGTCCAATGAGGCATAGGTTTGTGGCACATTCTAAGCCACATCATTCACTGTGTACTACTTGCATATTGTACAACCTTGCATCTTTCCATTATTATTGAGGGAAATCTCTTTTCTTATGGTTTTCTCCATAAGTCCAACACTAAACAAGCCCTTCTATGAAACTCTTGACTTCCTCTTCCATGAGCTTAAATGATCTATCTCTATTAATAGTAATATATTGTTTCTAAATTTCACCCTTTACAGAGGTGGAAAACTTCACATTTCTTCCTCCTTATTGATGTCCTATAATTTTTCACCCTTTTCCTCTAAAGTTTGGTATCTTTTTTCTTTCCAATCGATTCGGGACTCAATCCTATGCTTGGACTATTCATAGAAGTAATTCATCTTTCAGACGATGTCCTTTATATATTTTGGCTCATCAAACCCTATTTTATTCTTGAATGCCTATGAAAAACCATTGTCATACCTATATATTTTTACCTTTTGATTTGTGATGCAAGGCACATACCTCAATAGTTCCAAGAATATCATTGCATATCCATCAGTTGTTAATTTCCCTAATTTGTGCTCATAAAACTCCTTGGGCTTATTGTTATAGTACCTTTTGGAGTGGTACTTCGCCTGGAAGTATCTCTCAAATATCCTCTAGGAAAACTCCTCTTCCTAAATATTCTTCATATTCCTGAAGTATTCCCACCATATATCATTCTTTCTATTCAAGATGTAAATAACTACTCTTGCCTTAATAATCTCTAATTAAGTATGTACCTTAAAGTACTTCTTCATTCCTAGTAGCCACAGTTCTATTTCTTATACCTTTTTGACCTCTCCATCAAACATAGGAGGATTTTCCTTCTTAAATTCTTCCAACATCCAGTCCTTCTCTTTCTTTTTCTGCTAATAGTGTCTCTTAGTGGCAACATTGGACAAATTCTTATGACTATCTACTCCCCTCTTTGGATTAATTAGTGTGGTTTCGCCTCCCACTGTATCTTCACTTGTCTACCTATGTATTTTGACAGATTTGTCTCCAGCTCCACCATCAACCCTCATTCATGCTTCCCAAGTCGTAGTGGATTTTTTATTCCTTTACCCCTTCCTAGGTAGCTAGCACCTACATCATGTTTCGCTTGCCTTTGCGAGTTTGCTAATCTTTGTAGTATGATTGCCTTTACTCATGCTTGGTTTTCCTGAACTATGAAAATCCTTTCATTGTGATACTTATAGCTTCCCTACTCAACTCTTATACTTCTAACGGTGTTCATTCAATAATGAGAGCCTTCCTCTCTCCTTTTTCCAATTGACTCTTTCTCCTCACAATGCTAGAATTTATGAGTGTTTTATTCTGCCATTTTGTGGATCATTCCCTTACTCTCTTGATGTTTCTTTGGTGTCTTCTTATGTGTTGTTACACACACATAATTATTAGTTGAAATCCATCACAATAAAAATATTCACTCATCACCTGTATCCTTTGTATGTTTGCAAGGAGAGTGCTAAAACTAGATGAAACATTCAATTTTGAGTAGTATGTTAGTTAGAAAATGAATAAAATATAATATCAATAGATATATTGCTCATGTTTTAAGGATTAACATGCATGCACATACATCCGCCTAGGGTAGATCAAGTGGCGATGGCTGTGGAATGAAGTCTCACCGAATTGGAGATCTTGGATTCAAATCTTGTGCTACCCTCCCCCTGTAGCAGGGTGAATAATGGACATGTAAAACTCGAAAATTGAGGGTCCTAAAAAGCTTACAAAAAAAACATGCATGCACCTACATAGAAAAATAACACTTAGTCATTAAGTTTATACATCCTTCCATAATTCTATACATAGTCCCTCTGTGTTCTTATCTAAGGCTTATTTAGTACCAAGTGTTGAACTTGGGTTCTTTGATACCACACTGTAATGCTCCCTGCCACCCCCTTGGATTAATCCAAGGTGAATGGGAGGTGTTTCTTTTAACTAACCAAACCTCGATGGTTTCATCATGAATATGGGGTTACATCATTTATTCTTCACCAAAGTATGTATAAATCACTTTGGATAATTATTAACATCATGTATATCTCATCAAGAGCTTTCTGATAACATAAAATTTACATCAATATGACCTTATGCCAATTTGAAGTTGACCCCTTTAATCCTTGTCGCATGAAAAAATATTTCCACATGGTAACCCGAGTGTCCTATGTGGATATTTGACATATCTTGTAGTCTATTGTGGCATGCATTAAGGCATCATGCCATAGCACCACTATGCCAATGTGCCTTATTTCTAAAGGAACCCTGCTTCAAAACATCCATAAAGCAGTGTACATTTTTATATCATCTAATAGAGGAATCCCCACTTAGAGTTATTGTCATTCCATGCCCATATCCCTTTTATGTTGTGCATGAACTCGATGCTAGACAAAAGACACTAAGTCGAATTTTCCTGTCTCTAAGAACCAATTTTGACATCATACTTTCTATCCAGTGACAACATGGCATGACCTATGATTCCACCTAGCATCCACGCCATTTAGCTCCACATCACCCGTCCTTTCTGAAACCTATTAATGGCACACTTGTGATATATGTCACCTTACCACATGGAATCCTCCTACAATGCCATGTGTCCCTCCAGATCCTACCACTTGTCCATCCAGAAAGGCCGTTTCTCCCTACCATGTGTCACAATGTCAACATGCCACATCAACAACCTTACCACATCATATGTCCATGTCCTCTCAGAATTCCATGTGACATCAACGTAGCCTTACTCAACATACATGGCAAATGTTGCCTCACCCTAGTTCGTGGGTCCCATCGAGTCTTATCCTTGGTGCAAAGTAATGTTTTCCCATTATAAAATTATTGTGATTTAATGATGATGTTCCACATGATTCATCACTTCTCCTATCTATCACTTGGAACAAACATGTCTCCATATATTGAGACAAATGTATCTCCACCATGCAGCCTCTACCACAAGTGGTCATCACATAGTACTTAGCACATGAGATGTCGTGTGACATGATTTATCAGGTCAAGTAACAGATATGGTCTCTATCCCATGATTTTCATCTATTGCAACTTCTATCATTAGCGCCAATCTCCATAAATGAAACACAATTCTTGGAACAACCCACGTAGTGAGAATTAGCGCTAAATAAAGACATTTAATGAGAGATTAACAAATAGTTAGTGGTAAACCACGCAAGTTAACAATTTCCTCCTCCTTTGCAAATTTCTGAGTTCTATCACAAATTTGAGAAGATTTATGTTGCACTAAATACAAGTTTAGCTTTACAATACTTTAGACTTACTTTTAGGCTTGCTCGAACTTTCCTCAGAGCCTAATGTTGCTTGTAAAACTACCTTTCACAGAAAACATCATTCTTGTCAAATATTGATATGTAAAACAATTAATGAAGTTATGAGCATGTCTACCACTAAGCACTAAAAACCAAGTCATAGCCAACAATGTACTCTAGATTAAACTACATAATAGATTCCACATGGAATACCAAATCTGCTAATATATTTTACATTGTATCATTCTGAGTTCGTTATCAATCAATATGTAAACACAAAGATCCATGATTTACATAACATATCATATAGTGACACCCAGCTGAACATGTCATCAGTCAACATTAGCATGCAAATATCTTTGAATAATACATTCAAATATTTTATTATATTCAATTCATTGAAATATTTTATTATATTGAATTAAACTTGTAAATTCTGTATGCAGCACATGGCTTAATTTACTTCAGTTTATTATTTTCCTTCTATATTTTCTTAACAATAAATATGCAATCATAAAAATGAAATTAATGAAAATTTGCCGTATGATGTGATATAATGAAGTAATTTTATTTTATTTTAAATTTAACTTGAATTTAATCCCGGCCTACGTCAATGCACATAAGAAATTTACCGCATGTTTTGAATAATCCAACATTTCAATTAACTTGAAGATAAGTTTGATTTTGGGATAACGAACTACCACCAAAACGATCAACGTGACCGTTGATCACGGGTGTCCGTAACATCTTTGGAGAAGGAATACTTCGGAGCAGGTTTGACAAAAAGAATACTTCGCTGAAAAAAATCTTCGAACGAATCTGAAACTTGAAGCGACTATATTCACGCCGATTTAATAGTCGGAACGTTCTAGTGGAAATGCGATAATTTCAAATCAGTCACATTCTACATACCATGTGCTTGTGACACCAAAGGTTCAATCTCGCGGAGAAAACGAGCGCTGTGCGGTAATTAAGAGCGAGCTTGTCATGCGGGAATGGTTGGACTATTTGCGACTTACCAGACTATTCAATTCCATCCATAGATTTTCGTCGCTAGCGTTTCAATGTCAGCCGTTTAGCTTTGACTCATGGAGATGTACCGGTAATTTCGCTTCTCTTGCTAAATACATATAGATGTAAAGACTCTCTTGGCATCAGCATTCCAATTTTACCAGTTTATCATTGACTATCAGAGCTGTACCGTGTTTCTTTTGTCCGGCCCAATACATTCATATCTGCAGGATTGTAAGTGCTCCTTTAGATTGTAATATGTTGGGCGTGTTGGACATCCTCTCTTCGGTAGCGTTTTGATTCCCTCAAGTAGAAGCACTTTTTTTTTTCCAAGGAGGAGCACATTTTTTTCACTCCAAATAAATCAATTTTTTCATTAATAAAAGTGATGACAATAGCATGTTTTTTTATGTGTCTGGCTAAAAAAAATGTCTAATTTTCTACCATCATTGTACCGCTACATAAATCAAAATTCTATTTACATATATTGTTTCCCAAATCTCCATATTCTACTTATAATTCGCCAAGAATATATGTTAATACAACAATTCTTATTTTTTCTGAAGTACTTATTAAGTAGCCTAAAAAATTGTCATGACAAGATCATAAAATGCATATTTTACTATGAATGGACATTAAGTTCTATGCTATAGGATCTCTATATGTCTTTCATTTAGTATTGAACCTTGTTGGAATGCAGAAAAGTGAATCATGATACTCTTTTTTTGACAATATGTTTGCAACCCCATTATGTTCGCAGAACACATGCATGTAGGAGATCTGTTGAAATGTCTGCTCCATTATCCTAATAAGCCTCATCCATGAAGTAAGAATGATTGGATTAAATTGTGAAGATCTTTGTACCCATTTTATGACACTTTTTGAGTCCACGAAAATCTTTAAAGTCTCAATACCCAACCGTTTGGCACATAGTAAAGTCCTCCATAGTGCAATGTGTTCTGCCCGATTGTTTGTGCCCCTCCTTCCTTCCCACCATTAATGGTAAAATGTATCAGGTTCTATTACAATATATTACCCGCATCCACATTTTCTTTGAACACATGCCCCATCAAAGAAACCAATCGGGAGTTCCTTCCAAATGTCGATATACTTGATGATTCTTCCACTGTCTTTCCTTACTGTTTGCCTAATCTCCCCAAAGTATGTATCATTCTTTAATATCATTTCCATGAAATTCAGTTCTCTTTGTTCAAAGATCCTTTTGTTTTTGCATCTCCATATTCCTTTGAATATATAAAAGGGTAATGTTGCATATTTTTTATGGTAGATAAACCATGATGATAGACATCCTCAATTGAACCCTATTTCCATCTCCCTTTGATGTTGAGCAGAGTCATAAGCCCATCCCAAACAACTTTTACATATGAACAAAGTAAAAAAAGGTGATGTGTGTCCTCCATGGATGTCAAGCATAGAGAGCATATGTCGGGGCCTTGAAACCCCTTGTGGATTAATATATCCCAAGTAAGCACTCTCCAATTAAAACATTTCAACTTCATAGGAATGTCCTAATACCATGTTTTTTTATACCACTAGAATCTTTCATCAGATGTATCTAATGGGAATATGGAATATTTGTCTTTGACAACAATCTGTCCCTTTTTCAATGTTTCCACCCAGTGCATTTAAAAGCATGAATATGATTTAAACTTATTGAGGAGCATACCGTCAAGTAGGAGCATACTGTCAATTATGCAGGAATCAACTTACTTCCTGAATAATCCTCGAACATAAGACACCTTTTTTTTTCAAGATAAAAAAATGTAACAAATTCACTAATAAGTGTTTGATACAACAAAAAGATGATATCAATCCTCTATAGATCGCTGACATATCCTTCAAAGAATCAATAATAATAAAAACTTACAAGAAAAGTGAGGATAAACAATAATAACCTTCAAACAAGAAGATATATCTTAGATACAAAGAGAGACCCAAAAAGAGCCTCCAAAACAATAGAGAGAAAGGCAAAAAAACCTATAGATAAAAAATCGAAGGAGCCTTCAACACAAATAGAGCCATGCAATAGCATTTCAAAATACATCTTGCCAAAACAAAGGAGGAGTCCACGTTTAGATAGGACATCTCCCTCCCAATTTTGTTCCCTATACACATGAACAAAGGAGATGTCGACGAAAGAAGGAATGGACTGCACGATTTGAGGGATCTAGTGATGAAGGGGGTTGGGGGGAGATTTGGAGGGAGTTTTGTCCCAGCACCCAATCAATGGTCGATTTTGATCCCCTTGCAATCTTCATGAATTCACTCTCCAACCATTTCACACATTTAAGGAGCTCCCAAAGTGCCACAATTTTTCCCCTGAAATTTGTCCCCTATCCCCCATGCCAATAAAACGATATTCCTTATCTCTTCTGAGTATGATCAGTGCCCCACACCCACAACTTTGGCAATTCGTTGCACCATCAAAAAATCCTAGTGGGAAAGAATCTCCTAGATCTTTGATGGAGGTAGATCTCCTAGAGGAGTAGGGCATCAATGGGCCAATCTTCGAGTAATGCTTAACAATGTTATGACCAGTGGTAGTGATATGAGGGACTTTGTTTTAAAAAATAGCAACATTTTGAAAGATTCAAATACCCCACATGACATATAGTGGGATTGTACTGAAGGATATATGCCTGATTGACCAATATATTAGGCATGTAAAGATAGAAAACCAACTTGAATCCATTGTAATCCCAAATATCAGCAACATATGACACTTACTATGAAAAATTCTATAGTTCTACTCATCCATTCAATAATCTACATAGAAATTGTCTTAACTTGAGATAAAAAGAATTGTGGATATTTTTAAATATTGCTTAACTTGAGACAAAAAGAAAAAAAAAGTTGTGGATTGTTTTAAATATTGCGTTAAGCTAGTGTATCAAATTATTGTCTTAAAAATAAATCTTTATAAAAATAATATAGACCACACATATTATTTTTGTTTCTATATACATAATATAGAGCAAGAACACACATATTATTGTTGTTTCTATAAATACAATATAGAACATGTTGTACCCCCTCTGTTTTTCCTATAATTGTTGTATTACAAAGCATTTTGGTTCATGAGCTCAAACAATATTTGGAGCTCTAGATAAAAAATGAAGGAGAAAGAAAAAGAAGAAAAGAGCATAAAAGGATGGAATGTGAGCCTCCCCCACACTTTAGGATTTAAATGGTTAAACTATCACTGGTTATCGGATAGACCCTTGTCCATCCCGAAGCAACCTCACCCTTGAAGAAGCTCTGATGGGGTAATAAGCATGATAATTAAGCTAGTGTTTGTTGCTAGAATGTCAGAGTAAAAAAGGTGCACTTGATAGATCAACAACTACTATGAATTATGTATGGTCGAGCCTCATCTCCAAGCCCACCCAAGCACCCCACTAGAGAAATAAATGGGCTAGCCACATGTCAGGCTAGCATGGTGACTACATCAGTATTTGGGACCACTACAAAGTGAGTGTGGCCAGCGAGAATGAAACCATTCGATGCATCACCCTCCTCCCTTTCTTTCTACCCAATTGGAATTTTCCACGTGTCTCCTCCACATGACCTCTTCATTTTTCCACCTATAAATCCCCATAAATCAACCGTTGCAACTCAAATTGATTTATTTCAAAAAAATTCCTGCCACCCCTGTTCACAACTTCATTCGTCCAACTGTCAACCAACATAGGATCTCCTTGAACCTATAACATAAAATTGCCTCTGCTTGCTAGGCAATCCATAGATTCTTTGTCCTTGCACAAATTGTCATCATTCTTAAACTAAAGAAATACTTGCCAAAAACCCCAAAACCTCAATAGCCAAAACCCTCGGGCCACCTGGAACCCGTCATGGACACAGAGGGATAAATTCATGACTCTTTTTTCCATATGAACCTATCAAATCTTCATTTCAAATTCTATAACCACTACCTAGACATGGAAGAACCCTTTTGAGTCATCAAGTCAAGATTGTACCACCTATTTACCCCAACTGTATACCCTTTCGTATAATTTTTGTCTTACCTTATGCCACCTTCATCAAAGAGAAAATTGTTGCATTTCATCCACTCTGGAGAAAATTATAGAAGTCACCCGAGAATTGATAAAAATGTCTTTTCTTATCCAAAATACCTAAATCTAGAGAAATTTACAAAGATCGCACTCTTCTATGATTACAATGGGCTCTTAGCTACGGGGAAACAAGTCTTTCTTCAACTAATTTTGGCTCCAAAACATAATTGCCTACAAATTCAGAAGGTTTTTCCATTTCCTTATTTTCAGAAAATGTGTTGCCTATTTTTTTTGTTATCCTATTGTTGTTTGGTGTTGATGAGACAAAAAATGTCACCAAGGCAGCCTCAACACTCTTACACAAGATGATGAAGCTATATATTTTGCTTGATATTCCCTCTTTTCTAGCTGAGGCTATCAAGTTCCATTGTAACCAATATTACCTTGCCTCCTACTTTAAATACTACTCCATATTGGTTTATCTATTCCTTTACACTCATGTGGAGGAATTTGATTACCTAGGTGTCAGCATTGTAGACTCCCATAAGCAAAGAAAATTTGTGGTTTTCTAGGGAAGTTCTCTAAAGAAGAAACCCAATAATGAAGGTTTTTCACATTTTATTTCTACTTTCATGGCCACTACTTATAAAATTATCAACAAAGTATCCCCTCCTTGAATCTTCCCCCAACGGAGAGAAATTCTTCAACTTAGCAAGGATGCTAGGGAGGGTGACTAGTACTTGTTTGAAGACTACACTAAAATTAGGGTATATAGGTTTGAACTGCCTCCTTATCAACTTCCTGTGTTTATGCCCATGAGGATTTTGGCTTTGTAATTCTTCAAAAAGATCCTAAATATAGACCAAACACTTTTTGTCCCTCTAAAAAAGGTTATATGTTCAAGCTTTCCATGATTATAAGTCCCTTTGTTGTGAATTCTAGATAAAGTTTCCAGCAGGTTGAAATTATGTTAAAGGAATTGAACTTTGAAATAGGAGAGGTGTGGCATGATGATTCTCATGGTAATAATTATTATAAAAGGAAAGAGATCAATGCCTCTACCTATGAACATGAATATAAACTAGAATTAGAATGTATGGTTAATTTTGATTCATATTCTGTCAATACAAATATGCAAGTCAAGACACCAAGCACAAAGTAGAAAACCCAGAAGAGGAGTATTGATGAAGCATGAGATACTATAATGGAGGATGCATCCTAAACCAAGAAAAAAAAACTTGAGGAGTAGACATAGCAGGAGATTGAGGTCAATTTGACCAACAAGAACCTAGATCGGCTAGGCTTCTAGGTGCAATTAGAGGATCCACAAAAAACTTCCACCTCCAACTCAACTGAAGTAGAAATCCTAGGTTCAATTGGAAGCACATTAGCAGAGGGGGCGCAAGTGGAAGGAGGAGTAAATAATAGAGGGGATGAAGAATAATTTCAAATATGAAATGTTATCACAACTTGCCTCCCATTCAATGTCATATCAGACCAATCTCTTGGATTCCATGAACCTAGGAAGAAATCAAATGAAGTTTTCCTCGTGTCACCCTTTAGTGCATCCCCTCCCTTCTAGGTCATAGTTTAGAACAATTAGACTTGTATTTGGTCATGACTAGTGTCCCCTTATAGGACAAAATCAATTTACACATGCAGGAATGGGAGATGATTTATAATGAGTTAAGCAAGAGATCCTTGACCATCAGCAAGGTCAAGAGGTTTTTGGAGATGGAAACTACTAAAATAAAGTAGGAGGAGGCCAACTCAAGATCCCTTCATGGCCAAAATGACGACTAAAAAGAGATAATTATCAAACTATGGGTGGACCCAAATGATAAATCTGCCATAGATGCTATCATTGAAAACTCACAATCATAGATCCAATCATTGAGCCAGAAACTTAAGATGCCTTCTGCAGATCATGTACAATCCAGAGAGTTGGCTCAGGCGAAAAATGAGAAGAAAATCCTAGCCAACGAATTGATATAAAGAAATAAATAAGCGGTAGCCCTCAAACTGAAGGTAACAAATATGCAACAAAGTATTGATTCTCACATTCGTGTTGTGGTTGTGCTAGACAACCCATGAAACCCCACTGAGTAGTTAACCAAGGCTCTCACATATCTACAAATATCAAAGAGTGAGATTAAGAAGATTTAGATTAACTTGGACAAGACCGAGTACACGGTGAAAAACAAGCAGAAATAACTCAATTCCACCTAAGAAAGTGTGGAACAAATGAACAAGAAGTATCAGGTGGCACAAGATGATACTAAATGATTGAAAAATAGGTTGAAGGCCAACATGTCCATTGTTGAAGCCCAACAACTAATCTAGAATGATATAAAATTTGAGATAAAGAAGATATTGGAATGTTAGGACTCATAGTTGCCATGATTCCCTTATCCTATTTCTTAGTTTCAATATTTTCTTCTTATCTTTTTCTTATATTTATGATATATTAACCTGTATAACATAGGTTTTAGAAGGAATTGATTTACTTTACATTTTCACCTTTCTCATGAACTATTTCGATTGTGAAAGCGTTATTTTATTATGATTGAATAGATACTATGAACAGAGGTTTTGTATCTTATGGAACTTGAGGTTGTTTCATGATTTGTTCATGGTAAAATTAGATATTGTGATGTTATATCAACCAACTATAGAAAAAAGCAAGCTTGATTCTTATATGAGAAAAAATGTTTGGGAAAAATCTCTCAATTCTCTCATCTAGAAAATATTAAGACTCTTTTGTCACTGAAAACGAGAATCCTGAGAATATTTAGATTCTCAAGATTACGCTTTGTTAAAATATTTACTGTTTTTATCTTTCATGACTACGGTATAAATATGGGGACTTATGTCCCAAAATGGAGCTTTTTGGATGTAATATTCTTTTGTATACATTTTCTAAACTTGTTGAAGTGTTGTAATTGTTCTTTCAAAATATAATATAATTTACTATTATTGAGAGTTAATTTACTATTTTGATTTCTCCTATGTGGAACTATAAATCTAGTAGTTCGGGCCCACTTCTCGATGAGACACTGTCTTCATTTGTATCATTAGCTTTTCATCAACCATCTATTTGTTAGACTAATTGCAATCAGAGTTCTTTATTTCCAGTAGGTATAATATTAGTAGTCGTAATATTGCTTTGCAAGAGTTTCTCTTTAGATAAGTCATTTTACAATTGTTGTTGCTTTACTTCTATTCCCTGAAGGTTATCACTATATCGTTGACGTTTCCACACTAGTGGAGCTTCTTTTCCTATTATTTGTTCTTTTCCATTCCACAGAGTATTGTTTCCTAGTGTTGTTACTTAAATTTTATTATTGTTATTTCCTAAGTAGAAACTTAGCGTTCACTATATTTCCTTGTTGTTTCTTGTAAAGAGTAATTAGAATTCGATATTTTTGAATGATTTCTTGAAGATATAGTTTTCAGAGAGATAGATCTTTTGAATGCATATTTCAAGTTAGGAGTTGATTATTTCATTATAGTTACTTTGTTTGTTGTTAGAGAATTAGTTATTATTAGTTTCAAATTATATGTTTCATATACTTTGCAGACAACCTTGAAATAGTAAATAGATTTCTAATATCTAGTACAAAAACAAATCCATGGAGACCATCCTTTTGGAGATAAATATATTTCATAATTCTTTTCCAAGAAAGTTTGGATTGATAGTAGGGTCAAAGAGACCTAGTGTATCAACCATATTCACTTTTCTACCATTGTTCATCAAGACTTGTTATAAATTGTATGATGGGAATTTACTAAGAGGGATATTTAATTCGAATTCGAATTCAAAATGAAATATGTTTCACTTCGATCTAGAGATGTCGGAAAGAGAAATTTTGTAACCTTTTTTTTTTGAACTTGAAGTCTCCTCTGAAAATGAAATTTTCATTATACAAATCGAATTCCAATAGAATTAGTCATCCCCAGTTTGGAGGACATTTTTTCAAAAATGCACCTTGAAAGAACTAGCAAATATCTAAAATGCTCTGAATTTTTGGAAATTTCCCATGCTCAAGTCAAATTCAGTCCTTATGCAAAAAACCAAGATTGCGGGTTATTTAAATTTTGTTATGTTTCTTGAAATAATCAGCCAAAATTCACTTCCTAGGGCCACCAACGAGAATTAGTTTGCACAGTGATTGATTTACATTTCAATCTTCTCCAAAAATTACAGATTTATATATTAGCTTTCATTCTTCTTTTGTTGATATCAATATTTTCATAATCCCCAACAACAACTAGATTCTCTTTTATAAATAGCTTTATCTATTTCCTTGAATTTTAGATCCTCTTATCTCCTTATGAAGTTTCCTTCTGTTGTTATCAAAGCTGAGGTTTCCACTACCATTAGTGATCATAGTCTCTGTGTTTCACCCACATTTCACTACTTGTACTTATGAATTAGAGAAGTTGAGAGAATGAAGTTCTTCACTAATGGTGTATGAGCTTCTAGAAAATGTAGAAGTAGAACATTGAACATTATCCACTACTTCAAGAACATCGATTATCTGACCTATAGAATAGGCTAGGTTGTTTCACACATAAACTTCATTAGAATGCAACCTGGATATTTCTTTATCAAAATCCACAAATATATTCATTGAAACTGACTTACTTTGCCTTAAAAGGCAAGTTTTTTTTGTGAGAACGTAGATGTTGAGACTGAAATGAAATAGTTTAATTAGTTTCTAGAACTCTCTCTCCTCTTGAGAGTATACTGTCTTCTGAAGTATAGGCAGAAAGATTCCTGGCTGAAGTGGTGCGTGCATGCGCTGAAGCAAGTCTTCCTTTTGATATAACATATTTAGAAAAAAACTTTGGATTTGTCATCACAATATTTGCTGGAAAATGATGACCTTTCAACTTCCTTACTAATAGATTATGAGACTATGATCCTAAGTTTACTGATTATGTAGTTTGAGATATACTTCAGAGTTTCCTTTGGCACAATTTATGTGTGCTACCTTTAAAGAAATATAATAGTTGTTGGATGATAAACCTTAGCGCTCAACTTGGATACTTTACTAGAACCAATTTTTTCTTTTTAAATAAATCCAAGGATTGTAATTAAAGAGCCATTTGGGAAAAATTCCTAGTGTTTGTACAAATCAAGAGCGCAATAACTCTTAAAAACTTGTCAATTTTAAAAAACAAAACTATAAAATTTTTGTCCTATAATATCAACAGCTTTGACCGAAATCCTTTCTCTTCTTATGAGGCAATAGACAATGTGAATACTAAGCATCTTCTTTTGAAACATTTCATGGATTTTATTAAAGGAGTTTTTGTTGTTTCCAACTCGCAAAATATGAGCTACAACACCTCCCATGCCAAAAGACAACATTCATGATGGTAAGAGAAAAGTGCAAATGATTCTTGCAAAATGAAAATGACATTGAAAATAACACATGTCAGATCGAAGATAACATGAAACTGATAGTCATAGACATGAAAGCTACATTTGTGAAAGTGAAGATGTGTAAAAGCGACAGTTGGAAAAACTCAGTGAAATAGAAGTACAATCACAAACACAAGTGAGAGACTATCAATTGAAAGTGTGCATTGGTTTTTGTCACAAGTTGAACATCACACAACCACTATATTGATGGATTGTTGTTAAATTATGGTATTTTCTATGCTTAAGGGAAATTTACTTCAGACCTTTTTATTAGCCCAATAGCAATTTTAGTATTCTAATCATATCAATATGATAGTAAAATGCAGATAGAACATAAATGTAAACAACATAAGACAAGCCAAGAGACGCAAGATGTGGCACTAGCTAGGGACAAACCCTAATGCAGGGAAACCTTTTTATCAATTCTTCTACATTATTCCATAATTCAGAAGAGAGAGAGAGATAGTATGATATCACAAATCTATGATTTTACAATAGCAGTAATAAAACCCTAACCAGCAAGGTCAAAGCTGGTCAAATGGCTCCAAAATGACCTCAAGTCAACCTTGGAGAACTCGGCCTCCAACAACAATAGCAAGAAGCCCAAAATAGTCAATGAAAGGTGGTTAAACATCAGTCAACATATCTGCAGTTTTGTGGTTAGGCCTAACCAGTCAATGTTGGTCAAATCTGTGGTAAAAAAGGTTAACATTTGTTGTTATGAAATGTGGCTACTATGGAAGAGGCTCCCAACACTAATCAACAGTCGAAGTCACCCTCACGTTGGTCAACACTATTGAAACAATACTCCTGCACTTTGGTCAACCTAAGTCAACACTGCCCAAATAGAATTGTCTCCTCCTTCTTCCCATGTGAGAGAGAGATGCTCCTGCTACACATACCCAAACAAGCTAGGAGAGAGAAGAGATGAGATGATGAGATGAGTGGTATAATTCCACAAGGTCTCCTCCTTTTATATGCCATGTTGAGGATAGAGTGGGGGTGTGAAACATTGTTTTTCTTGTTGGCCGACCTTGACAAATTGTAAAGTAATACAAATAAGTTAGTATCTCCATGAATACATGTCGAAATCAAATGATCGTTAGATTAATCCTCCACCTCTCAATGAGAGGAATCCAAGAAAAATATCAGCTTCCATAAATGAGGTGACCCACATGGAGTTTGGCCCTAGTTGCCAATTTTAACGCTCCTTCTTAATTAGGGAGAACTCCATCTGCTAATCCATATGTTTGTCGGTACTATCTCTGCCATCAAATTCACTTCCCTAGACTGCTCTTCTCTACTCTACGGAACTATGAAGAAGAAGAAATGATCGAGAATGTATCATACCATCCTCTACTGACCCGAAGCTAGTCCCAGATAAAAGATAGTGTCTAGTAGCACTCTTACTAACCCAAAGTCAATCCCAATGAAGAGAGTGCATCATACCACTCTTACTAATCTGAAATCAATTCCAAATAAAGAGAGCGTCTAATACCACTCTTACTGACCCAAAGTTAATTCTAAATAGAGTGAGTTATATCACTCTTAATTACCATAAGTCAGTTCTAATTGATCCCAGATCAATGTCATCCTAGCATAGGGCATACAGTAGATACATGATGCATTCATTGGTACTACTATGGTCCCCATCCTCATTTCCCTACTCATTGGCCAGATGAGAGGTACTTCCTGTGAGTCTGAAACTACATGAGCAAGATGTCTCAGCATGGGAAGGATGAACCACTCATCCTGCCTACATGTCTCCATGGGGTATCACAGGGGAAGGTTGAATCATTCACCTTGTACATAGTGCACCACTACGGGAGTCCATGGGGTATCATAGGGGAAGGTTGAATCATTCACCTTGTACATAGTGCATCACTAGGGGAGGGTGAGTGAGTCCATGGGGTATCATAGGGGAAGGTTGAATCATTCACCTTGTACATAGTGCATCACTAGGGGAGGGTGAGTCACCCTATGGTTGCTCATCACTCCAAGAAGTACCCCAAACCCCCCGGAGCTCCCAGAGCTCAATGTATGCATCATACAGGACCCTTAGAAGAGGGTCTCTCCATGACTCCTAGTCATTCTAAAAAATTCAAGAATTTGACCTTTCCCAGGTAGCATATCCCAAAGAAAGTAGTACCTGATATCAATGTGCTTGGAGCGATCATGGAATACGAGATTCTCTGATAGATGAATCCCACTATGGTTGTTCTAGAGGATCATGATAGTATCCAGTGTATGACCAAACAACTCACTAAAGAGCTATCGCAACCAGACAACTTCATAGGAGGCCATACTCACAACAATGTGCTCGGCTTCAGCGGTGCTCGAAGCCACCAACTTCTTCTTTCTGCTCATCTAGGAAATCGAAGCAGAAACCAAAGAGAAGCAGTGCCTAGAAGTGCTCTTTTGGTCCATCACATTACCTACCCAGTCAACATCAGAATAACCATGAAGCCTCACATCTCGAGTAATGTATCTGAGTCCATGTGTGATTGTCCCCGAAGATATCTCAGTAGATTCTTGGCACCAATCCAATGTGAATGATGAGGCTCAACCATATATTAGCTCAACGTCTTGACTACAAAACATATATTCATACAAGATTTCACCAACAACATCAATGCTCCTATGTATTGACGATACTGAGAAGCATTTCCCAAAACAGGTTTGGCAGCACTACCACATAACTTCTTGAAATTAAGCTCCATCGGGGTAGTCACGGACTTGCAATCCACCATATCAAATCTCTCCAATATCTTTATCACGTATTTTCCTTGAGATAGGAAAATTTCTCCTGGATTTTTCCAGCCCTCCAACCCTAGGAAATAGTGCATTTGTCCTAGGTCCTTCATCTCAAATTCAGAAGCCAACTCCCTCTTACATTTTTGAATGAGAGGGCCTTCACCTATCGAAAAGATGTCATCAACATACAACATCGGTATGAGAGGCTTATCATCCTCAACCTTAAAGTAAAGGTTTGGATCAGCTTCACTCCTAGTGAATCCCAGCTTCATCAAATAGCTATCGATGCTCTCATACCAAGCTGGGGGTGCTTGCTTCAGCCCATAGAGGGATTTCTTCAACCTGCATACATGAGATTCCTGATTATGAATCTCAAACCCCTCGGGTTGTTTCATATAGACTTCCTCGTTAATTAAACCATGCAAGAATGTGGTCTTCACATCCATCTGATGTAGGTTCCATCCTTGCCAAGTAGCAAGGGCTATGATCGAGTGCATGGTGGTGTATGGGGAAACAGGTGAAAATATATCATCATAATCTACACTTTCCTTTTCAAGAAATCCTCAAGAAACAAAGCAAGCGTTATACTTTTCAGCACTCTCATCAGCTCAATGCTTAACTTTGTAAAGCCAGTTCGAGGTGACAACTGGTTTTTTCTCAGGGCTGGGTACCACATCCCTGACATCATTCTTCATGATGGACTTGTATTCTTCATTCATATCATCCTTCCATACTTGATGCTTCATGGCTTCTTCAAACGATGAAGGCTCATTTTGGATGATGGTGCTCATAATGGTCAAGTATCCCTGATACCTCAGTGGCTTCTTACTTTAACAGAAAATCCCTCTAGGTACAATATGTCTCTCGACATCTTCAAGAGTCCCCCTAAGCCATGAGGGCCTCTTCCTAGAAGAGCAAGGCTCTTGTATAGGGGGATCTATAGGATCCATAGGTTATTCCGCATTGGCCATTGTTTCATCTTCCTTTTCATCTAGCTTCCTAGTGTCAGCTTCTTTATCTTTCCTAAGAATATGAAGATTGTCAACCTTGCTAAGAGCCATATCTTCATCACCGGTGACATCATGACTTATTTCAACTTTCCTTTGGCCAACCATATATATTCTCTAGCCATTAGAATATTTTCTATAGCCCACAAAGATTCCCTTCTTAGCATACCCACCCAATTTGCTTATTTTCTCTTTCGGCACATGAAGATATACGGGACTTCCAAAAATTCTAAAATGAGAGACATCAGGTTCCTTACCAGTGAACATTTCTTCGGGAGTCTTGGAATCCAATACTTGATGAGGGCATTTGTTTTCAACATATATGCTAGTTTTCATAGCTTTGGCCCATAGAAACTTTGGAAGCCTTTGGTCATGGATCATGGAATGAACGACTTCCAAAATCGAATGATTCTTCCTTTCAGCCACACCATTTTGCACAAAATTGTATGGTGTTGTGGTCTCCTTCTTAATGCAAGCTTCTTTGCAAAAGTTATGGAACTCATTGGATTGATACTCAGTCCCATACTCAGTCCTTAAAATATTGATTCTCTTCTCGGTTTGATTCTCGATCAAGGATTTGAAGTAACGAAACCAAGAGAACACTTCATCCTTATTTCTCAAGAAGTATATCCAAGTCTTGTGAGAATAATCATCTGTAAAAGTGAGATAACATATATATCAACCCAAAGAGTTCACAGGAATCATACCAGATATGTCAGAGTGAACCAACTACAAAATGTCAGAGGTCTTGCTATGGCTTGAGGGGAATGGTCCCTTTTTGACATTTCCTTTGGCACATCCTAGACATATGCCTTCATGCTCTAATTTGAAATCGGGCATCCCTATCACCATCTGTCTCACATCGGGTAGAGCCTTATAGTGAAGGTGGGAAAACCTCTGGTGCCATAATCCAAACTACAGAGATGTGTCGCAAGACATAACTCCCAACGGACTTCCTCCAACATGATATAAAGAGTCAACTCGGAACCCAAGAGTGAAATCATATTTAAAATTATTTTTCCACACACGTACCTTGCCATCGATGAAGGCCACCTTATAGCCTTTGCCTTCCATTGCCGAAATGGACACCAAGTTCTTCTTGAGATCAAGTACATATAGGAATTCTTGCAAGTGAATTGTGTTACCCTGATTTAGTTGAAGAGTGACATTCCCTACACCCTTTACGAGATAGTTGGAATTGTATCCAAGAATAATCTCCAAGTTTGTCTCCTTCTCTATTAGATTAGAGAGAGCTTCCTTGTATCTAGTGAAGTTCCTTGAGGCACCACTATCAATAATCCAATTTCCCAATTATTCCAGAGGAGAGGTAGTGGAGAGAGCCAATACCAAATGATACACATCTTTCTTATTGTTAACAACATTTGATTCATACCTAGAGTTCCTTCTTTCTTGGAGGGTTGACCACTTCCTTGATTTCTTGCATTCCTCTTTCCCTTGCCATTGAACCTGCCATTCCTTTGATTGTGGTTGGAGTTGCCCCTGGAGTGATTTTGATCATCATCATGTGATGTGTCCTTTCTATTTGGATAACCCCTCGCATAGTGTCCAGATTTATTGCAAACAAAGCATCTTCCCTTCCTTCCACCCTTCGATTTGGGCTTTCCTTTGAATTGACCTTCAGACACAGAATTATTTCTCCTTTTGGCATGAGAGGAAAAAACAATGGGGTTTCCTTTGCTTGAAGGCATTTCTTGCACCACCATTCTTGTCTCTTCTTGAATGCATCTTGACATCAATTCTTCAAATCTTGAAATTCGATCATTGTTGAGAAGAGTTGTTCTAAATATATACCATTCGGATGAGAGCCCTCCAACCATAGTGATAGTTAGTTACCTACAAGGAATGAATTCTCCAACCGATGGGAGATCATTCTTGATATTAGTGATCCTTAAGAAGTATGATTGAATATCTTTGTCCTTATCCTTCTTAATATCCATCAACTTATTTTTGAGTAACAAAACTTGATTTGCATCACTAACTTTAAACAATCTTACCAGTTTATCATAGATCTCTTTGGAGGTGTTCAACTCGTAAATGTAGGCCACCAAACGCTTGTCAATTGAGTCTTAGATGATCTTCTTTGCTTTGACTTCACCCTTAGTGTACTTTTTCTTTGTAGCAGTTGGTGCATTTGATGGAGGCTCTAGAATTTTGCCCCTCACATAGTCCAACACTTCTTGCTCTTCCAATGTCAGATCAAGAGACATATTCCATCCGTGATAGTCAGACTTCTCATGAATCTTGTCTTCAGCTAGGAATTGTGATGAGGAATCCATGAAGCCTTTTTTTTTTCCAACTCTCTTCAGTGATTTCTCTTGCTCTTTTTTGGGATTTTTCTTCACCTCATCTTTGATACTATGTTAAATTATGGTATGTTCTATGCTTAAGATAAATTTACTTCAAACCTTCTTATTAGCCCAATATCAATTTCAGTATTGCAATCACATCAACATGATAGTAAAATGTAGATACAACATAAATGTAAACAATAGAAGACAAGCCAAAACAAGAGACACAAGATGTGGCACCATCTAGCGACAAACCCTAATGCAGGGAAACCCTTCGATAAATTCTTCTATATTCTTCAGTAGTTCAACAGAGAGAGAGAGATAGTACAATATCACAAATATGTGATTTTACAACAACAGTAATAAAACCCAAACCAACAAGGGCGAATCTAGTCAAATGGCTCCCAAATGACCTCAAGTCAACCTAGGAGAACTCGGCCACCAACAACAATAGTAAGAAGCCCAAAGTAGTCAACAAAAGGTGGTCAATCAATAGTCATCATATCTACAGTTGTGTGGTCAGCCCTAACCAGTCAATGTTAGTCAGATGCGTGGTCAAACAGAGGTCAATGTTTTGCTATTATAAACTATAGCTAGCTTGGAAGAGGCTCCCCACACTAATCCATACTCAAAGGCACCCTCATTCTTGTCAATGCTACTGAAATAATCCTCCTACACTTCAATCAACCTACATCAATGCTCCCAAAATAGAACTACGTCCTCCTTCTTCCCACATGAGAGAGAGTTGATCCTCCTACGCATACCCAAGCAAACTATGGGAGAGAAGAGATGAGATGATGAGATGAATGGTATAATTCCACAATGTCTCCTCCTTTTATATGCCATGTTGAGGATAGGCTGGGGGTGTGAAACACTGTATTGCTTGTTGTACGACCTTAACAAATTTTCAAGTAATACAAAGAAATTCATATCTCCATGAATACATGTCAGAATAAGATGATCATTAGATCAATCATGTACCTCTCAATAAGAGTAATCCAAGAAAATATCAATTACCATAAATGAGGTGGTCCACATGGATTTTGGCCCTAGTTTCCAATTTAACAACTGTGTTATGCATATCCAAGCTTGCATAAAAGAATGTGCTCATGAACTTGTTACCAATTAAACATGTGCATGCAAGTGACTTCAACACATAGTTAATGGGAAGAAGAATTAAAAAATTAGCTAAAGATTCATTGATCATGAAGTAAATATATCGTTAGATCCTCAGTATGCTCCAAAGTTCACGTGTAGGAAAAACTTTGAAGGGTGTTGATCACAGTGTCAACCCTTGGTGACACATTGGTAGAACTCCAACTTCTTTGTTTATGTTTTATCCTTACATAAAATGTCTTGATCTTTGAAGAAATATATATTCATTACATTGATTACATTGGCTTCCCCATTCGACCAGCTATGGATATAGTTTCCTCTATTCCTTTTCTCATCTAAACATATTCGCAAAGCTTTCCAAATCACAATTTTTTCGATTCAGGAGAATGGTAATATAAATTGCAAGTTTAATATAATCAGAGTCCTAGTTTTCATCGTTGGTGTTTCTCCCCTGCTAGCAAGCCTTGACATTACCCGAACGGAGTCACTATAGGAAGACAAGAATTTCTTCATTGCCAGTGAGACTAAGCAATACCCCAATGAAGTTACTTGCTTCACCTCTCTGTGTAGAAACCATTTCTCGTCTTTCACCCTTTATATATTTATTTAGAGAATTATTCTTCGGCACTTACTATTTGATGGGGTGGAAGAGGGATCCCAAATTATTGAGAGTAAAAGAGGTTGGTCCTTTAGAGAAGGTTATATATACCTATGATATTGGTTTTCTCGCTATTCATTTTCCCCTTCCACTTCTTCTACTCGATTGAATCAGAAAGAAGAACATTTTTTAATTACAACACTGTGTCAAGGAATGAGGATCCTATAATATATACGAGCTTTATGGTTTGACCAAATACTTTCCATTTGAATGGATAATATTTTCCATTCATACATCATTGACTTTAAATATATGTAAACCCAGCATAGAGAAGAGGATAACAAATAAGCCAAGCATTATTCTTCATCACAATTTCCGTTTTCAATTATTTCCACATTGGCTTTTGAGCCAAGTGAGATAATTTTCATGTAGAGTCTTATTAAAGAAAAGCAAGAAGAGTGGAATTAGAGCTTAACTTGAAAGAGAGCATGGAAAAAAAACAAAGCATATAAATAAATTGCAAGGACTAGTGTAGGGTCATACAATGAAACTAGAAAGATAAAATGCACCTAAACCTACTCTTAACCTAATGGGCTAGAAGTTTAGGGTTAAGTATAATTAAATTTCTAATGTAGCCACCATAGCTGCTCTTAGCCTACATTCATGATCCAGGTGGATGTTGGTGGCCACCCACCTATCCCATTTGGACCCCCACAACTATCTCTTTTAGTTCTTTCAGTTTCCTAAATTGTAGCACAATTACTATTTTTAGCAGTTGTTCGGGTCCTGAACTTCTGGAGCCGTTTTGAGGCCCTAAAGACGTTTTTTGGGAAATATGGGGGCATCGTGGGTCCATGGACCGATGTTTTCCTTCCCAAAGTGGTAGTGCTCAGATAGATCTTTCTAACGAGCTATTGTACGTGTCAAACAGAGATCGTATGCCAAAGTTACGACCTCAGGAAGTTGATGTACTAATTTACCCAAACGGGGCCCACAGTTTGGCGTTTCATCTTCTAGGGTTAGGTTTTGGAATGTTAAGGGTTTTCCATTATTTCTCAAAAATAAATAGGCCTTTGAGCCTCATTGTAACACAATTTAGAGGCATGTAGCCACCACATCTCTTCTCAGAGATGAGCTACAATCGCCCTAGCTATTTATTTCCATTTTCTGTTTGTAAACATATCTCGGTATTTTAAATTAGTGAAATGAAGTATTATTTCCATTGCATCTTTGTGTTTATGGTTATCTCTGTAATTTTTTGCGTTCTTGTTTAAATCTGGATCAGTGGTATCAGAGCAGTCTGCTTTTTCTATGTTTTTCTTTGCATGTCCCCAATGAGGACAGGATATAAGGAGTTAGGGCTTGAACTGGTTGAACCTTTGCAAGACCAGCCCCGCAAATCCAGACGACCTCCCATGGCGGATGAGAAGAAAGATGAGGGGGCAGGAGATCCTATCAAAATCTTGCTCGAAGAATCCCTCGAGTGACAAAGGAACGTGATGATGGACAACTTTACGCAGATCCTCCAGTGGCTACCCAGAGGTGATGCATCGACTTCCAACAACTACTCTGGAAATGCCACACATTTAAGTTAAAAGTTAATTTTGAAATCCCCATATTTGAGGGTCAAAGAGACGCAGATACCGTAGATAAATGGTTAAATCTGCCAGAAGGGTATTTTTCTATTCATGAATTTTCGAGTTGGGAAAAGATTGTTTTCGCTCTTCTCAAAGCAGCCCCCCACGTCAATTACTGGTGGGAAACCTACTGTGAGCAGAAGAATGAAAGCACAGGCTCACTATTTTCAGTTGCACTCACTTGGGATTCATTCCGAAATGTCGTTAAGGAGCAATACTACCCTGTCAAAAGCTAGGAGGACAAATACATTAGATGGACCACACTGCGGCAGGGGCGGGACCAAGATGTGCTGGAATTCACAAACATTTTTCATACCCTTCGCACATAGTTGGGTATCAAAGATTCTGAGCTGCGTTTAGTACTTAAATACCGTGGTTGCCTACACAGATACATCTAGGAAGAGATGGAGTTCCTTAACATCTCCTCACTCGGCACGGCGTACCGATACGCTGTCAAAATCGAACAAAAGTTCAAATAGAAGAAGCGAGACTTTGGATCTGCAAATCTGAAGCCCAAAGGAAAAAGCCAAGGAAAGGAGACCCAAGACAACCCGTTGAAGCCGCAAGAAAAGAACAACAGTTCAAAGCCAAAGAAGGACACAAGAAAGTGGTGTGAGTTCCACAAGAGTCCCACTCATAACACAAGTGAGTGTTGGACCAAGCAGTCGCTGGTGGCCAAGTTGAAGGCTTCCAAATTAGATGCATGTTCTGACCCTGAGCCAGAACTCGACAAGGGGAATGGAAAAGGGAAGCAGCTCATTGATGCAGATCCCAGCGCCATTGTTGCCACTGCCAAGATCCAAACAAATGAGCCCGAAAATCCAGAGGAAGGGGAGTGTCTTTTCCACTCACAAATGTGGGTGAAGGGTTCACCGCTACAATTCGTTGTCGACAGTGGTAGCCAAAAGAACCTCATTTCAGTAGAGGTCGTGAAGCAGTTGGGCCTACCGACTACACCACACCCACAGTCGTATAGTATCGAGTGGCTTCATGAAGGACGAGATCTCAAAGTTCACCAGTAGTGTTGCCTTCCCTACAGCATCAAGCCCTTCATAGATGAGGTATTGTGTGATGTTACACCTCTGGATGTTTGTGATGTACTATTAGGCCAGCCATACTTATGGAGGCAACATGTTGTGTATGAGTCAAGGCCTCGTGCTGTCATTATTTGTTTAGATAATTCATTATACAAGATACCAGAGGTAGCCCCACCTACCACCACCTCTTTGATCATTGCTAAGAAAGGCAACAAGCTCATCTCACAGACTAGGAATTTTATTTTTTGTCTGGTTTGCTCCCAAAGTAAGGGAAAGATCATTGCTACAAACATGACCTCCACGAAGGGTTCCTCCACGCAGCAGCAGCAGCAAAGGGATATGGTCATGACAGAACACAGAAACAACTTCTCCTCACCCACAGGGGTACCTCTCAAGCTTCAGGTGGGCAACAAAGTCTGGTGGCATCTGCAGAAAGAATGCCTTACAAGAGCCCACCAGAAGTTCCGACCACTCCGACATGTTCCTTACAGCATTGTCAAGGCTATGGGCAACAATGCTTTCAATTTGGACCGTCGTTTACCATGCTTCCCACCATTTCTGGACACATCAGAGATTGCAGAATAGCTCACTAGAGACCCAGCTCAGCAGAAGCTTCCTCATCTCAGGGAGGAACTCAACGCAATGGGGACCATTGCTTCCTAAGGGGGGAGGAATGATCCAGGTGGATGTTGGTGGCCACCCACCTATCCCATTTGGACCCCCACAACTGTCTCTTTCATTTCTTTCAGTTTCCTAAATTGTAGCACAATTTACTATTTTTAATAGTTTTTCGGGTCTTGAACTTCCGGAGCCGTATTCAGGCCCTAAACAACATTTTTTCACATGATGAACAATTATTATTCAAACAAGAATCTTTCATCTGATTAGAAATTTTGTCTTGAACGTCGTGAAGATCAACTTGAAAGTGTCGAAAGTATTTTGAGAATGAACTCTCAATCAGTGGATAGATATTAAAGAAAGAACGATTTGTGAAAATATGGATCCAAATCAGTTCAGAGATATCAATAGGATTGCAAGAACCTGACATAACCATCAACAGGGGCTGAAGTGTCTCAACTTCTTGATAGGTCTCTGAACCTTTTGATGCTAGAACATCAAATTTTGATGCCTCAGAAAAATCAATAGGTTGATGGACACCACTGTCATTAGATGTATCATTAAAACACTATTATTTCCCTTGGTTTGATCAAACTCAAAATTTAGCATATCATATTCTTGATGGATGGAAAGTTGAGATACATCAGTCAGAAAACTCCCTTGATCATTTAGAATTATAACATCTTCCTCCTGACCTATGAACGATTTGTAATTGAACAGATCATTAATAATAGATTTAGGATTTTCATCTTCTCATCATAAGATCAAACCATCCTGTACCTAGTTATGGCCATGACCATTGGGATAAATATATAATTGATTTAGAGCGGCTACTGGTATAATAAAATTATCGCACATATCTAGGTACAATGAGTAGTGTGTTAAAGGTGAGGAAAGATGAAGAGACTTAGGTGAGAAACACTAGTTGTAAGATTAAATTGAGCTTGTAAAAACAACATATCAACATGCTTGTTATGTTCCATGAGATTGTATTCATCATCATAATGATCAAATATAGGCATACCAATGCAACATTCATATTGATCATGATGTTCTTCAATAGGGCATACCAAGGTTTCAAAAGCCTAATAACTTGTTTCTTCATATTTGATATATGAAGATGCATGTCTCGAACAAATTTCAGAATCATTATGAAATGAAATAAACTCCCATCGCACAAATAAAGATTTAAAACTATTTAAACTAGTCTAAATCGATGCTTCACAAATCTAAGCCTTCAAAAATAGAAAATATCTCACTATATGTAATTGGATATCCATCACCACATTTTTTAATGGAAATAGGGATGTCATGGTGATGACTGTCCAAAATCCCAACTTGAATGAAGGATTTCAAATCATTTGATAGGTTATCAAGATCTCAAGATCGGTGATTAGCCAAAAAAGCAAGATTTTCATTGTGGAAGAGAGAATAAAGATGAAACATGTTTTCAACACTTTTCTCCCCTACATGTGAAACGTAACTACCTTAATCTTGATTACTGCTTGAAACAACAAGGTGAACATCACTAAGAGCTATAGTAGGTTGATCAAGTGGATCATGAAACAAGGAATGATGAGATGGAGATGGTAGAGGTTGAAAAGAATCACTTGAGGAAATTATGTTTTCAAATGGATCAGATTTAAGATTAGGATTATGTATTTGGAAAGCTAAGGGATCAAATTCTACTTCAAGTTACATGTAACTATTAAACCATTTCAAATCCTCCTCAATAACATCTAAATCATGGCAATTAGATGAAATTTGTACGAATGGAACAACAATTGGATTTTCATATTTCTTGACTCTAACAATATCACTAGGAGGCACCCAAATTGGCAAAGAAAAAAGAGGAGGATAAGGAAAAAAGTAGAATAATAGGTTCCTCCTCACATATTTTGGGTGTCTCATGATAAGCATGAGTTGGGAGAGTGGAATCATCAAAGGGTTAATATTTGAATGATTTCACAGAGAGAAAAACCAAGGTCTAAAACTTTTCACTGATAAAAATTGAATCAATCACTCCCTCGTGATATTCATAGAAATGGTGGAAAAAGTGATTAAGGAAATCCTTAAAGAGTCACCATATTTCATCCTAAGTAGATGAACCCTATTACATACATGTTGATAATCATACATGTCAAAAGTTTAATGAAACTCCTTGAGAAATTGATCGAATGAATGAATGGAAGTAGATGGTAATGTCTGACACCACTTCTTAACTCGAGCTTCAAGAGTGAGGGTGAATAATATACAAACAACATCTTCATCATCGATTTTGTTATATTTACAAAAACAAATAAAATCATATATATGTTTGGCTATGAATGTACCACCCTCACCATCAAACCTGAATTGAGACAAGTCATGAAATTGTTTCATAGAGATGAAAAGTTTAGTAGGAGATAGGTTAGAAAAAAATTGGGATTATGATTTAGGAAAGATCAATTTAAGATGAGAGATTCAAAATAGAATCAATGGGAATAACTTGTCATCTAGCGCTCCTTCTAGTGCCAACTATTGATGGTGCCAAAAAATCCATCAAACAAAGGAGCCTCCCCAATGTGAGGTCCCAACTAGACCTCACACCAATTGGAGAAGGAGCCCAAACCTCAAATAGAACCAATTTCCATTGTCCTTAGGGATTTTCCTTGTCTACAAGTTTTAACATAAGAGGTTATAGAACATTATTTGGAACAAACAAGTAAGTTGACATTGTGAGGGATACAATTCCAATGTATACAAAGTACTTTCATGATAGGGAGAAAGAGAGTGAGCCTCTAGAAGAAAGCTAATACTATTATCTTAAAAGAGACGCACAAGAGCATAAGAGGATTGCAATTTAGTCCTAAAAGTATTTCACAAGGAAACCACATTAATAAAACCAAATACAACACATCTTCAACAAGATAACTACTAAAGAAAACAAAATATTCAATTTCCTTAATACATATGAATGAAACACATACTACAAACATATAAAGAATAGTCCTACAATATTCCCGATACATGCATGAAAATGCATTTGATCATCGAGCTTCATATATTAAGTGGAATTTCCAAGATATACAAGTACAATGCTACCATAATAGCCCCAATAGTGGAACATTAAGTTACGACTTGCTTCTTCAAAGAAAGATCTTCTCTCCTATGCCAAGTTAGAGAAGCCAAGGTGGAATTTAAAATCCTAAAATTCTATTTACCTAATTTATGAGGGCATATTTATAACAAATGAAGTGACTCTTGCACTCCCATGTGAGTCTTTACCCCCCTCATCACTCTTGAGCTTTCACAATCACTTTTCGAATTCTTACATGACCTTTGAGTTTTTATAGGAATTTAGAACTCAATAGTGACTCTTCATATTCCATGTGTGACCCTTCGTTATCCACATATTTTCGTTTGCAAAATTACATACATAAATTCCACAAATGATTTGGAAATACACTATGACACATGTAGCTCTTGAGAGGACTCACGACAATGATGACATAAAACTTCATTATGATGTGGTGTTTCCAAGGCGCTCTTTTTGTTGCTTTATTTACATCTTCATGATGGATCTTGCATTTTCTTTATATTCATCTTCCAAGGGGATGTTAGATATGGAGTCTTCATATGATCATGATCTTTGATATTCTGTCGAAAATTAGTGTCTCTTCATCCTCTCTTTAATGATCAACTTTGTCTTTGTAGCTGTAAAAGGTGTCTTTTGGTAGGGTCTCATTCTTCATATTCTTCATTATCATTGTGTCATAACAATATATAATACCTACAACTAAAATCCACTCATGAAACGATCACATCAGTCTGAAAAATCCTAGTCTATCATGCTTCATCAAAATCATAGATTGAGATAGAACTCGGATGCAGGACTGAGAGGCTAGCTTAGGGATTGTGCAATTGTAGAGCTCAAGAGGTTAGGGGCTAGGACTCAGGCTTGAGACTACGCAATGTGCAGTTTAGAGAGTCCAGGGTAGTGTGACTTCATAGTTGAGGGGCATAAGGAGGCAGACTTGAGGCTTGAGGCTTCAGTGTGCCCACTGCAAAGTTCTTGAGGGAGAGAGGCGTATGGCTTTCGTAGTTGTTCAACTCAAGGAGTCAAGTTGGAAGGTTGAGGCTTGAGACTACACAATGTGCATAAGGAATTGAATGGGAGGTAGGGTTACATAGTTCCTGAACTCAAGGGAGTAGGGTTGAGTGTTGAGACCGTGCAATGCACAGTTCTAGAAGGCAAGAACTACACATTGTGTAGATCCAAGAGGAAAGGTTTGAGCTTGAGCGCTGAGACTATGTAGTGCATGGTTTAGGGGGGCTTAGTTAAGACAAATTTCGTAGGACATAATTTTTTAGAATCTGGCTAAATGCAAGATCAGCAGCGTCAAAGTGAGAAAGGGAAAAACTTGAACATGATCACTCACTCAAAAAAATCGATGACACAACATTCATCACTCAAAACACATGAACAACATAATCCCCTCAATGCAATGATAATGCGAAAATTTCCCACAACTACGAAACTTAAGGTACACTTTCCGATCACAATGACGACACTTATGTGACAACGCTTAAAAATTTCAGAATGAGTGTAATACTTGTGTACATGATAAACAAGACTCATTGGCACCAAAGTTTCACATAAGCCTTTGCACAATGTGAACGAAATTTAAAGTGACACATGCTAGAGCAAAGATAACATGAAAATGACACTTATTGAAGTGAAAACAAACAAAAGAGATAGTCATAAACATGAAAGCTACACTTGTGAAAGCGAAGGTGCACAAAATCAACAGTTCAAAAAGCTCACCAAAATAGAATTACGATCACAAACAAAAGTGAAATATTGTGAGATGAAAGTGTGCACTAACTTTTGTCATAAGTTGAACATTGCAAAAACACTATCTTGATGGACCATGCTATGCCTATTCAAGCTTGCTTAAAATAATGCACACGTGAACTTGTTAAGAATTAAAAATGTGTATGCAAGTGGATTTTACACTTAGAAATTGGGAAGAAGGCTTAAACACTTAGCATAACATTCATTGATCATGAAGCAAATATATCATTAGATCTTCGATAGGCTCCAATATTCATTTGTAGGGAAGATTTTGTAGGGTGTTGATCACACCGTCAACACTACCCAGAAAGTGTAATCTGAGTCAGTATGGTGCTTTTCATGAGGTTGATAAACCACTTAGACAATGGACTATGGGCACTTGTGGCGCTTATGATTGACATGAATTTGATAAACCACCAAAATAAGTGGATCTCACTTCCTAAAATAGAGATATAAACCACTTGATAGTCGGCATGGATCTTTTATTTAACCCAAAGATCAAGTAAGTCACTATAATGCTTACTGCTAGAGAGAGGTTGATAAACCACCTGGAAAGTGTGCCCCCTCTCTTGATTATATGATTAGGCCTTACATGTGAAATTCCATGAATACACATCCCCTTAGACTTTGAATGAGGCTCAAGGGTAGTTGGCTACAAGAAATATTGCAATGTGGCTATCCTATTGTTGGGTGGAGAGTTGAAATCCCTCCTTCAGTTTCTAGGAATATTTCAATACATATATATGTGTAAATTTCTTATGAATATTTTCTTATTGACTATAATGAATTTATGTTAAGTATGAATGATGAAATATCTCATGTGTTATGAATATAAAGGACTATCTGAATTGTGAATCTCACTGATACGTCCATGATTAGAATAAGGCTTGGTGTGTGGCTAAATGGTGTTGTTTATCATAATTTTCATGACTAATATGTAGTTATGTGTTTATGGTCACACTAATGTATTTTGATAGCACATAAGTAAATACATATTCAAATGAATCCTGCATTGGTTACCTTGTTTAATTTAAAGGTTGAAACCATAGGCCTTGGACCATAACTCTCAAGAGTAGGCTTACTTCTAGACTGTAAGATGTCAAGCACGAGCAATATAGTCATCTTCCCATTCACAAAAATTATCCTAGGATCTCTATCTGTTATGATGAATGATATGTTTTCGGCATTGGCAAGTGGCGGAGATAGACTTGTGTGAATTTTGGTGGGCCTACACCAAGTAAGCACTCAAGGAGCCATTCCCCACCGGAACCATGACGTGTTGGTAGACACACACCATTGGGCATTGGATGTAATGATAAGGTTTAATGAACAGGAGAGGGTTAATACACTCATCCAAACACTATTTGATAGTGGGTGGGAGGCCTAAGGGTGGCATCTGGCTGGAACTTGGAGTGTAGGAACTCTATCACCTCTCACCACTCCTCATAGTGATTAATACATATTACAAACCAGGAAGGCACACTGGCAAAGGTAGGTTAGCTGACCTATCACAGCTCCATTGTGTAACCTTATCACTTCTCATCACTCATCATTGCCTTTCGTACAATTGATGTCAAACGTTGTAGGAAATGTTACTATAGCAATATGTCATGGACCTAATGAAAGGACCCATACAAATGACTTATGAAGAGATATATGGAGGCCATAAGGGCACCACATGGTGAAGCTCCCAATATGCCTTCTTATGATAGGTTACCCTTTAATTGAGTGTAACTTTTGTCCTGGGAATTAGACTAAGGTAAATTCGGTATCACCTGAGAGATCTCAAAGAACTATATGCAACAATGATATACTTATTTAAATTTTATAGACTTGCACAAATGAGGTTTTTTTCTAGCCCAATACTCATAACGAATTTTAGGGATCAAGTTAATGAACATATCCCATAGCTTGAGATAGTTTAAGGTGGTTGGAGGGAGGTGGTTACAATTGATGTGAAAATTGTATGGAATTGTTGATATATGAAAACAAGTTTTTAATTAATACCTAGTGGGTTACCAGAGAGGAAAGAACCCCCACTACGTAAAGATTACTAAAATCATTATGATGCATCCATGAGTTACTACAACATGATTTGATCATGACAGTCATATTATCAATCATGATTCTACATATCATTGGTGTATTGAGTGCATGCATGCTTCAATGAAACAACCAATTGTGTGATTGAATGTCATGAAAATATTAACTTCTATTAATTTTGAGGAATTTTTGAATAGTGGAATGAGTGGCAAGAATCTCTCATCCTACAAAGCAAAGTGGAAGCTAATTACTCATGAATTTAGGGATATGTATCTTTTAGTTTTGATCCTTTTCTTTTTAGAATAAATGTTTCAATGCATTAATGAATGCTTGGAATGATTATGATGCAAATAGAAAAACTTGAACATGATCACTCACTCAAAAAATCGATGACACAACATTGATCACTCAAAACATATGAACAACATAATCCCCTCAATGCAATGATAATGAGAAAATTTCCCACAACTACAAAACTTAAGGTACACTTTCCGATGACAACGATGACACTTATGTGACAACACTTAAAAATTTCAGAATGAGTGTAATACTTGTGTACATGATAAACAAGACTCATTGGCACCAAAGTTTCACATAAACCCTTGCAAATGTGAACAAAATTTAAAGTGGAACATGCTAGAGCAAAGATAACATGAAAAATGACACTTATTGAAGTGAAAACAAACAAAAGAGATAGTCGTAAACATGAAAGCTACACTTGTGAAAGCGAAGGTGCACAAAATCAACTGTTGGAAAAGCTCACCAAAATAGAATTACAATCACGAACAAAAGTGAGAGATTGTGAGATGAAAGTGTGCACTAGCTTTCGTCATAAGTTGAACATTGCAAAAAAACTATCTTGATGGACCGTGCTATGCCTATTCAAGCTTGCTTTAAATAATGCACTCATGAACTTGTTAAGAATTGAAAATGTGTATGCAAGTGGCTTTGACACTTAGAAATTGGGAAGAAGACTTAGACACTTAGCATAACATTCATTGATCATGAAGCAAATATATCATTAGATCCTCGGTAGGCTCCAATATTCATGTGTAGGGAATATTTTGGAGGGTGTTGATCACAACGTCAACACTACCTAGATAGTCTAATCTGAGTCAGTATGGTGCTTTTCAGGAGGTTGATAAACCACCTAGACAATGGACTATGGGCCCTTGTGGCACTTTCGATTGACATGAATTTGATAAATCACCAAAATAAGTGGATCTCACTTCCTAAAATAGAGATATAAGCCACTTGATAGTCGGCAGGGATCTTTTTTTAACCTAGAGAGCAAGTAAGTCACTATAATGCTTACTGCTAGAGAGAGGCTAATAAGCCACCTCGAAAGTGTACCCTCTCTCTTGATTATATGATTAGGCCTTACGTGTGAAATTCCATGAATACACATCCCCTTAAACTTTGAATGAGGCTCAAGGGTAGTTGGCTACAAGAAATATTGCAATTTGGCTATCCTATTGTTTGGTGGAGAGTTGAAATCCCTCCTTCAATTTCGAGGAATATTTCAATACACATATATGTGTAAATTCCTTATGAATATTGTCTTATTGACTATAATTAATTTATGTTAAGTATGAATGATGAAATATCTCATGTGTTATGAATATAAAGGACTACCTGAATTGTGAATCTCACTGATACATCCATGATTAGAAAACGGCTTGGTGTGTGGGTAAATGGTGTTGTTTATCATAATGTTCGTGTCTAATATGTAATTATATGTTTATGCTCACACTAATGTATTTTGATAGCACATAAGTAAGTACATAGTCAAATGAATCCTACACTGGTTACCTTGTTTATTTTAAAGGTTGAAACCATAGGCCTTGGAACATAACTCTCAAGAGTAGGCTTACTTCCAGATTGTAAGATGTTGAGCACGAGCAATATAGTCATCTTCCCATTCACAAAAATTATCCTAGGATCTCTATCTACTATGATGAATGATATGTTTTCGACATTAGCAAGTGGCAGAGATAGACTTGTGTGAATTTTGGTGGGCCTACACCAAGTAAGCACTCAAGGATCCATTCCCCACTAGAACCATGACGTGTTGGTAGACACACACCATTGGGCATCGGATGTAATGATAATGTTTAACGAACAAGTGAGGGTTAATACACTCATCCAAACACTATTTGATAGTGGGTGGGAGGCCTAAGGGTGGCATCTGGCTGGAACTTGGAGTGTAGGAACTCTATCGCTTCTCACCACTCGTCATAGTGATTAATACATATTACAAATCAGGAAGGTACACTGGCAAAGGTAGGTTGGCTGACCTATCACAGTTCCATTGTGTAACCTTACCACTTCTCATCGCTCATCATTTCCTTTCACGCAATTGATTTCAAATGTTGTAGGAAATGTTACTATAGCAATATCTCATGGGCCTAATGACTTATGAAGAGATATATGGAGGCCATAAGGGCAGCACATGGTCAAGCTCCCGATATGCCTTCTTATGATAGGTTACCCTTTAATTGAGTGTAACTTTTGTTTTGGGAATTAGATTAAGATAAATTCGGTATCACCTAAGAGATCTCAAAGAACTAAATGCAACAATCATATACTTATTGAAATTTTGTAGACTTGCACAAATGAGGTTTTTTTTCTAGCCTAATACTCATAACGAATTTTGGGGATTAATTTAATGAACATATCCCACAGCCTGAGATAGTTTAAGGTGGTGGGAGGGAGGTGGTTACAATTGATGTGGAAATTGTATGGAATTGTTGATATATGAAAAAAAGTTTTTAATTAATACCTAGTGGGTTACCAGAAAGGAAAGAACCCCCACTATGTAAAGATTGCTAAAATCATTATGATGCATCCATGAGTTACTACAACATGATTTGATCATGACAAACATATTATCAATCATGATTCTACATATCATTGGTGCATTGAGTGCATGCATGCTTCAATGAGACAACCAATTGCGTGATTGCATGTCATGAAAATAATAACTTCTAATAATTTTGAGGAATTGTTGAATAGTGGAATGAGTGGCAAGAATCTCTAATCGTACAAAGCAAAGTGGACGCTAATTACTCATGAATTTAGAGATATGTATCTTTTAGTTTTGACCCTTTGCTTTTTAGAATAAATGTTTCAATGCTTTATAGAATGCTTGGAATGATTGTGATGCAAATAGATAACACGATCATAGCTCTATTTCAATTTATTTTAAATCAATTGAAAGTTATTGAATTATTATGTGTATAATAATTCTAAGGTCACTTTAGGGGATGTTATAAATCTTGCGATGAAAGGATTTTATGTATGAATGCTTACCACTATTTGGCTAATTAAAAGTACAAAATGTCATTGAAATTGTCATATTTATGATAATGAAGGATGAGTACTAATATATGCAAGAGTCAAATATGATATTAAGAAACACATATGTATGAAATATGATTCTTATATGAAGCAAGCTTGGGAAAGAAAAAAAAAGGAAGAATATTTGATTTAAATTATTATAATTAATCTCATGGAAACACCATGCTTATGATACAAGTGAGATGATCAGCTATCAAGAAAAGACAAATGATGGCTGTGAAGCTAAAAATCTTTGGGATGAGGGCATTTTGGTCACAGTGGAAACATGTGACATACATTTATGACCATGAGTTATATTATGACAAATGTGTTGTGTTATTTAAAACAAGCCATAACAATGTATTGGTTGAGACTCTTCTTATCCGAGGAATCCTTTCCAAGGAATTAATTTCCCAAGGGACTAGGAGGCAGAGAAGGGGATCCATAAACTTGGAAGATGTGTGACTAAAAGGAAGAAGAGACTTTAATGAATTATTTTTCAAAGATTCATATACATACTCATCGGGATCATAAATGCATTTGGTGTATCCAAGAAAAATAATGAGCTAAACTTATTCTGTGTGGAAGCCTTGTGAAGCAACCGATAACTAGGAAGTAATGTGCTAGAATGTAAGAATGTAACTATACCATGAAAGATGAATGACATTATTCGAAGTGGCAACTAAGGACATGGAAAATGTTATTGATGTAAGAGTTATTAATTACAAAGCTTTTTTTTTTTGTTTATAGAACATTAAGAATAGGGGGATTGGGGTTTTTGAAATCCCTTTTCATCTTAACTCTATTTTTATAAATATGATCATGTAATGTCAATGTGGAGACACAAATCACTAACAAAATATATTGTAAACACATAAAATTAATTATTGTAATGGCAGAGCCAAGGAGCGAATGTTTTACAAATCCACTATTTGATGGAGAATTTGCTTGCATAACTTAGAAGGCACAACCTTGAATTTAATTCTGAAACATCGCTTGCAGACCAATCGAGCAACTATCAGTAGAATGTGATGTGGTTTGGGCTTGGTGCTGTTGGATTGCAGCCATGTGATAAACCCTCCATTTATGATTTCCACAAGGTGAAATTGGTCCCATTCATCTTCTCTATATCACTTATTGTATACTAAAACAAATTAACTCATGAAATGAAGGTTGAATTTAAGTAGAAAACCCATTTAGGGGAAGGGATTAGATATTTTTATTACAATAACAATAAATCTATTACATTTTAGTTGCTTCTCACTCACACCGATGTAAAAATAAACTTTATTATAATAACATGGGCCCAATACTACACGAGGACAATATGAGTTACCTATACCCTGAGGGAACACAAGTCACTTGAGTCCCCGCAATGTTCTCTAAGCATGAATAAAGAAAAATATTTTATATTTTGTTTTTTGTGATTTGGTCTCACAACTAAAAGCAATGGTTTAACAAAATAGAAATATAAAGAAAAACAAATACTAAAATGGTTATTCAAACAAAATATCTAAAATAATTGCTACCTAAATTGAGTTTCCTATTAAGTTGAGTTCAAGATGAATAACGGCAAAGCCATATCCAATCCATCGAAATATATTGTAAAATTTATTATTAATAAATAAATAACAAAAGTCAATAAACATTAAAAAGATAAAATATTGAACATTTAAATTATTTCACACCTTGATGTATACTATACATTTAACTAATTTATGACAAGATAATAACATAGAAAAGTAACAAAGGCACTCTTGAAGTATATTAAAGTGATATTTAATCCTTTCATAAAACTCTTGCACTACTTCAAAGTGACATTTAATCCTTTCATAAAATATATTAACACTGTGAGCTACATCAAAGTGACAATTTCTTTTTATAATATATATTAATATTGTTTTGATTCGTTATTGTGATTTAGTTTACTAAATGTCTCTTTAGTAATAAGTATCCATTACAAGTTATGCCTTATGGTGAATTGTCTTTTCAAAAAACAGCGATAAACAATATCATAAAAAAGTTAAATAAGTACAAAAATTTGTGCAACATTAAATGTGAAACTATTTTTTTTCAATTAGAAAAGGAAATATTCTTATATCATAATTTGGGATCAAAATTCAATTAAAATTCAACAATAACGCTAACCACTAATTCATAGAGATCGAAGAAATATATAAAAATATAATATCACATATGGTGTGTGCTATATGAATAAAAAACATCATATTGTATGCTATAAAATCAAATGAACATCTTGCTATAAAACACACACTGTAATCTATGCAAAAGTTTGTTAAATGCCATGAAAAAAACAATTATTATCAAAACTAAATATTGAACAAAATAAAAATATTTCTTAAGGACACAATATCTAAGCTATCTAGAGATTTGTTAGATGCAGTGGAAAAAATAATCCTTATCAAATGTAAGATAATAACATTTGAGTCAACGCATAACGATCACTTAGCTTAAAAAAATAAATTTTTATATATTTAAAAAGTTGTTTAAAAGATTGTAAGATGTCTACCTCTCTGTAATCGATAAGCGAGGCAATCAACCCAAGAAACAAACAGTTTCTTCTCCTCTATTTTGTGTGGTCTATATTATACGTTTTGTACACTATTTCATATGAGCTGTTTACACATCTTGTACACTATTTAATATGAAATGTTTACACATCTAACGATGGAGCAGTTGGAGATGACAGTTCCACTACAGAGACATGAAAATGATGGCATCAAAGTCATTAAATTACAAAACACGGCGTCAAACTCCAAACGTCACAGTTGCTACTAATCAACTATTACGTAAGGTCGTAGTTTGAGTTGTGAACTAAGTCCACTGTTCCACAAATTTTTCTAGGTATTATCTACCCTAACTATGGCTACGAATAAAGTACAAATCTTTCTGTAAAACACAAAATCTAAGGTATGCATAAACTTGTTAAAAGCAGTGAAAGTAAACTGCTCCGGTCTGACACAGTGGATACATAAAATCTTCGTCATGAATACACCCAGCAGCTTATTGTAAGATGGCCAGAGTTAACCAGCCTGCAGTTTATTGTAAGATGGTAAGAGCTAACCAGCTTGCCATGGAGCATTAAATGCTTGGTTAGCTGTATAACGTATAACCGAATAACACACTGCCAGTATTTTTCATTTATCTCATCACCTGAGCGGGTGTATGATAGATGGCCAGATGACTGGGCCGTCTAATACACGGCGCCAGAATAGCCGGCCATTGCATTACTCCATGGCACAATCGCGCCATGAATGTTGCCATAGTAAGTTCCAAAGAATGCAGGAGATCTAGAGGAGTAAGTTGCTCCCCGCAGATTAGAAGCAGTTCTCAGCAGGAAAGAGTAGACGGTGCGACCTAAAGCACAGAGTTGCGTTAGCATCAAGGGTATGTTCCTGCAAGAGGGAAGGCATAACACAGAAAAGGACAGGAGGCCTAAAACACCCAACATATCACAGCCAATATATTGCAGTCCCCCAAATATTTATACACGACAGGAGAAACAAATTAACGATACAGATCTGTTACTGAAAAGCTAAACTGCAGAAATTGGAAAGGGAGACAGATACCAGAAAGCCATGGTTGAAATGGAAAGTGGAGATGGTCAATAACCACTCTGCAACACAAACTAAACTCCAAAATCAATAGTGGGAACCCTCACTGCACTTAGGGTTTCTTCTCCCTGAAGGCCGTCATGTCTTTATAATTTTTGCTCTGAGCCAAACCGCGTGTGACATTTTCGTCCCTTTCAAACATGGAAGCCGGTTTTGTTTTTAATATTGTTTAGGTGACGAACGTAACCACTCCTGCTAACTTATGCCTTCGGATTCAACATAGCTTTTCGCGTAAGAGAGCGTAGAAAAGCCAAGCCAGTCACCTACATACCAAAAACATATCCCATCGAACTATTTTCGTTGACTCTATAACATTCCAAAGGAATGAGCCAAAAAGTAAGTGCATGCAGTGATTTTTGAACCTCTCTATAATATTTAAAAGGATAGCAGAGACAAGGTTACGATATTTTATCGTGATAACATAAATATATCTGAACAGTATTCAAACCCTCGTGTTATAAAACACTTTATCACACCTAACCATTTACGATAACACCCCCTTACTCCCCTTTATGATAAATTCATTCATTGGATTTTACCGCTCAAATTAATAATATCATCAATCCCCAGGTACAACAGTAACTTTTCACGGGCTGATGCAACTACGGTCTCACAAAATCTACTTGCTCTTTAATTTAATGGTATGGTGCATAGAACTTAGAAAGGAAACTATTGACTTAAATACAGACATTACATCACATGTTTTTTTATAATGCGACTTTTTGGAGATCTCCGGTGACGGAATCCGGTGGAAGAAATTGAGGTTAAATCTTTATTTGTTGCAGTTAAAATGGTTTTTTAACTGCATATTTGGATTCAACACCCTGAAAAACCCTTGGGACGCTTTGAATGCGCAGAAACTAGCTATGAAAATTGCGATTCCAATAAATTGTTACCGGATTTTGACCAAAAAAAGCCCCCTGAAAAGCTTTCAAAAAGTCGCGTTAAAGACAACTGCGTAAATTATAACACATTAATCTATTAATAATTCAATTACTACATTAATAAGTATTTGTCATATCTTTTTAAGATCTAGTTGGTATCGTAGTTTGTTTTTGGTTATTTAATCAATTAAATATTTTAGTAGGAATTGAAAAGTCTTATAATTCAACATGTATTTTGAATTTCATATTTAGTTCAGGTAAACATCATCGTCCTATATATAAACAAAATTTGAATACATATATATTTAATTATAATAAATTTTGGTTTATTAAGATTTTTATTAATTTTTTCTATAAATTCTCTCTTAAATATATACTATTTTAAAATTTCTAAGCCTATCATATCTCTTAGAGTTCACAATCAACATAGTGCAGTTATGCATTTAATAGACACACAACCTATTTCTTGAAGCGCTATCAACACCACAAAAGTGACTCTAGGAGTCTACACTATATCAAAGTAGTTATCCAAATCATCACGAATAGATAGCAAAGGGTTATGTAAGCTATCATAGGATTACACATATATTCTCATGTAACTTGGAAATAATGAAGACATCTAGTTATTTATAGACTAATCCATCATTAATCAATTTTTGTAATTTTTTGTAAAGGGTTGAGATTGTGCTATCTTGATTAAAATTTAGATCTTATTTATTAAATAATTGTTCAAACTCCCCAACATACATGTAATCTTATAATTGATGAGCTTTTTTTTCTGATCAATTAGATCCTATTTATTAAAGAGTTTTTGAAACTCTCCAACATACATGTAATCTTATAATGTATGAGCTTTTTGCCGACGAATATAATATATGAACTTTTTTACTAATAAATAAAATGTGTGTTAAAATGTGTGTTGAGTGCAAGAACTCTCCAAATTGAGTTTGGCGCCATGGTTTCATCTATTTGTTGAATGGGTACGGTTATTGGTAATTTAAATGTTAGTATTTAAAAATGTTAATGGGAATTTTGTTAATATAAAATTTAACATTTAAAAAAAGAAAATTTTATATTAAAATTTAAAAAATGAAAATTTTTTATTTAATTTGATTTTTTTTTTAATAAAAAATAATATTAAAAATTTAAAAACAGAAATTCTATATATAAAAATGTAATAATAAATAGTTTATTGCATATTGAAATTTACGTTGTGAAATATAGTAAATAGGAGAGTAAATTATATAGTTGCTATAAATAATAAATTCATATACATAAAGAATAATATTTTTTTTATCTAAATAATAGTAAGATATATAATCTCAATATTTTTTTCCATATTTTCACAATCTATTTTTTTCAAATTTGGTAATTATGTTAGGTACACTTCAATGCTCTTCTCCATTGGTAATGAAATCAAGAATCATAAATTAGGATTTGGATGTGCTTTCCTCTTCATGTCTGTTTTGGATTGAATAGAATGTACAACTTTTAAGATCAATAGAGTGCACGTTGAGTTGGAAAGAAAGAAAAACTAAAATGAAAAATTTAGGTTTTATCTATTAATTAATAATAAAGTTATTAAATTATATTAAACTTATGATGAAATTGTGACAACTTTTCTAAAAAAATACAAATTTTATGGTTTTTTTTAAAATAAAATTATAATTATATTAAATAAATATAATTTGAATATTATAAATAATTAGGTAAAGAGATATTAAAATATATAATAAAATATATATAATATATATTAATTATATAAAATTAATTGGTAAGATTCATGTTTCCTAAGTTTTCCCTATTGAATTTTAGGTAATAAATTGTTTTTTATTGTATTTAATGAAATTCGAATTCAAAATTGGTACGAATTAAAATCAAATTTTTTTCCTTGTATTTAATGAAATTTGAATTCAAAATTGTTACGAGTTTGGTAAATATAGGGTTGAGATGTATTCAAATCCGAATTTAATAACTATTCGAATTTAAAATTGGTATGAATTTGGTAACTATATTGTTGAGATGTATTCAAATTCTAATTTGATAACTACGGTGTTGAAATATAACATTTCTTTTAGAGCTCTGCATAGTGAGACTAAGAGTGTGAGCTGAGTCGCTTGAGGAGCCGACATGTATAAAGATCGCGGTTGTATGAGATCTAGAGACGCGTTGAAAATCTGCCAAGTACGGTTGTAAGGAGTGGCCAACGTGACTGGTGGTGTAACGCCTTATAGCTTGTGCGATGGGCGGGCACCGGGCGCCCGGGCGCACACACGCCGGGCGGGCGTGCACGACCACACGAGGGCAGAGCGTCGGGTAGCATCGCACGAAAAGCGATGAAAGGCTGAATGACAATGCGACGAACGAACGAGTTTGGAGCGACAAAAGGCCGAGCTGATATGCGACTTATGAAACGAAGTGCGATGGTTTATACCATGACTTGGAGTGGCTTGTGGTGAGGGCAAGGGTGACATATGATGGAGCACTTAGGGGTGTGTTAGCCATGGTTTTGGGGGTCGGGTGCAGTGCCACTGCCCATAGTGGTTCCACACTACGAAGTGTATATATTGTGAGCGTTGAAGGCTCATTTGAAACATTCGATCACATCCATTCATACAGATCTACGCAGAGGAAGTGCGTAGTTCAAGCTGGGAATGCGCATAGCTCATGCGCTGGTCTTGTAAGAAGCGCAAAGCCAGGTATTGGTTGATGTTTGGCAAGTGTGCCGTATGTTGGATGTTGAATGCGCAGTTTTGTGCCGGGCTTGAGGTTGGGTTCTAGGTGACTCGGGTGAGCACCATCCTACTATGCAAGAGTGCACGAACGTTGTAAAGGTTGATTTATGCCGGTTGTAATATTGACTACGTATTGGCTTGGAGTTTGCCAAGCATTACTTGTGATGATTGTATTATTGGAAAACTGATATAATATATATTGTCGGGCATACTTGTTAAGGGAGTTGCCCCTCCCCTTTATATCGTGCAATTGTTGTCTTGTTTTATAACTGTTGTGGATAATGAATAAGTATGGGTGTTCATTGATATAAAGGTTAATTGCATATTATACTTGGTTGCGAAACACAAACTAAGTACACGGTTGTGAATTAGGCATAGTCCATGTGCACAAGTATTGTTAAAAATAAAGTGTTCGGTGGTGCCACACCTCGCCGGCATGGTTGAAAGACCACCGTAGGCTTGGGGGCGTGAAAGTTGGTATCAGAGCTCAGTTGGGCCGGGTTGTTGAAGTAGTGAAGCTCGTGACGAAGTGCAAGTGTGGGATACACTTGGAAGGAGTGACTGTGGTGATAGGTTCTTGCAGGGAAAGAAGTTGGTGAAACACTTCCTGATAAGTGTGACATCAAGGACTTGGGTTGCAAGTGAAGCCAGTGCATGGTCGAGAATAGATTGCAAAGAAGGAGAAGGCTATTAGCAATGGCTGAATCCCACGCTGGGTCTAGTCGTGATCCCAAGGATACTACCCTTGGTTTGATGCAGAAAGTGTTTGAAAGAATGGAGTACTTGGAAGATCATTTTAGCAGAAGATTGACCCGGTTGAACAAAAGGCAACTTTGAGGATGAAAGATGAACTTGATGAACTCCGAACTCAACACAAGTACACTGATTTGATGTGTACACAACTTGAAGTGAGAATCAAGGAGGTTGAAGAAGCAAGGGACCAGGGTCTTGCAGAGATCGCGAACTTGAAGAAATCTCTTGATGAAGCCAAGGATGAGATAGCGATGTTGAAGAAGGCCGTGAGGCATGGCTCTGGTGGAGGAGTGCCTCATGTGAAAGTCAAGGAACTAGAATCATTTGATGGTACAAGGAGTGCAAAGACTCTTGGCAACGTTTTGTGGGACATGGAGAAATACTTTGAACGGTTGGGTCTATCTGATTATGAGGCTAAGGTCAAGGTTGCTGCTCAGTTTATAACAAAGGATGCTAAGATGTGGTGGCGAAGGAGTATGGACCAGATTGCCAGAGGCAGTGCTAGTGACATCACTTCGTGGGATGAGATGATAGGATCTTTGCAGGCCCATTTTAGTCCTCAGGATGAAACATGGGAAGCAAGGATGAATATTAAATACATAAAGCAGACAAGTAACCTTCAGACATATCATCGGGAGTTTGCAAGTGCAGTCCTTGAACTACCTGACATGGTGGAGAGAGACAAGGTGTTTAACTTCATTATTGGGTTAAAGCCTTGGGCTCGTAATGAGGTGAAGAGACAAAGGATTAGAACAATTGAAGAAGCGTTTTCTGCTGTTGATAGGTTGGTGGAGCATTATGATGAGACTTCTGATGATAGGAAGAAGAAGTCCGACAAGCAGAAAGATAAGAAGAAAGATGATGCTTTGAAATCGGATGATAGTTCAAAGACGAAGAAAGTCTTGAAGTGTTGGATATGTGCTGGACCACATACGGTGAAGAATTGTCCTTCTAGACCGAAAGTGGCTGCCATAACACAATCTAATGCGAAAGATGAAGGTGCTTCTGTGGGGTTGATGCAGATACTTGGAGTTGCTACTGCTACATAGGTGATATCTCAGAAGGATCCTGAGAGGAATAAGTTGTAGTATGTTCGGATGAAGGTTGGAGATGCTGATATACTTACTATGGTGGATAGTGCGGCTTCTCACAACTTCATGGGTGAATATACTGCGAGAAGGATTGGGCTGAAATATGTACCTATCAAGGCACATATGAAGACAGTGAATTCTCCTCCGGATGAAGTTCTTGGTGTAGCTGAACAGGTGGACACAACACTTGGTGAATGGACCGGGAAGGTGGACTTCACTATAGTGCGGATTGATGACTATGAGGCTGTGCTAGGGATGGAGTTTATGAAACAATATGATGCCATGATTGTTCCACATTTGAAGAAGTTGTACGTTTATGATGGAAGGGAATATGTACCCATTGTTGTACCTACCTTTGGTGTGACTAGGCCTGATTGTAAATTGGCAGTGATGCAAATGGGGGATGAGAAGAAAATGGGTGACATGAGTAAGCGGTTGTCCATGGTTGAGACAAAGCTTAATGAGCAGTCATTGGACATAAAATCACTTTCAGATAGTATCTTGGACTTGACAAGAAGGCTAGAGGTGATTGAGGATGAGGATGATGATGGGGAGTTATATGTGACGCCGAACGTTCGAGAGGAGGACCGGGTCACTTATCTACAAAGGATGGAGGTTGAGGATCCTGATATATGGATCGAGTTGATTAGTGAGGGTGAGCCTTCCGGCTCTAACCCATCTACATCTTCTTAGATGGACAAGAAGATGGGGCTCATTGTTAGCTTCTCATGGCAGTGAGTCCTTAAAGCAGTTGAGCAAGTATGATGGTGCAGGGATGGCTTGGCATCAAGCATCATGACATGTTGCAGATGGGATGGAGGCTACTTCATGGACCTGAGCATGGTTTATTCTTGATGAGTTCAGGATGTGGCAGATGTTTTGAGGAACAACTGATGATGACATGAGGATGTTCACTCTCATGATTTGAGCGTGATGGTTGGATTAGCTACCCAACTAGTTCAGACATGGGGAGCATGCGGTGATTAGAGGTATGTTGCCATTGTGTTGGAGTATCATGGCTGCTAGACACATAGAACACATGATGGAGAGAGGTGTCCTCTTGGAGCACTTGACAGTTTATAGATTGATGAGATGTTCGCACATGGTTGAGGTGTGTTAGCACTTGTTGACATATCATGGGCAGTTTTGCACATGATGGAGTGACACATTGTTGCAGTGGACATGTAGCTTGAGTTTGAAGGACCAGCCTTCCATGGTAGAGAGAAGCATGGGGAGATTGTGGCAGGTGGTCAATGATCATGGACATATATGACATACTTTGGTATGGACTATCTTGGTAGCAGTTGGTTTCCTAGATGAGACATGGTGGAGATGGAGTCCTTCATATGTTGCAGGGATGTTTAACATATGTGGAGGAGTTGACATCATGGATATTGATGCTTGGGGATGTTGTCGAGGACGACAATGACTTCAGGTGGAGGAGGATGTAACGCCTTATAGCTTGTGCGACGGGCAGGCGCCGGGCGCCTGGGCGCGCACATGCCGGGCGGGGGTGCACGATCGCACGAGGGCGGAGCGCTGGGTAGCATCGCACAAAAAGCGACGAAAGGCTGAATGACAATGCGACGAATGAACGAGTTTGGAGTGACGAAAGGCCGAGCTGATATGCAACTTATGAAACGAAGTGTGATGGTTTATACCATGACTTGGAGTGGTTTGTGGTGAGGGCAAGGCCGACATATGATGGAGCACTTAGGGGTGTGTTAGCCATGGTTTTGGGGGCCGGCTGGAGTGCCATCGCCCATAGTGGTTCCACACTACGAAGTGTATATATTGTGAGCGTTGAAGGCTCATTTGAAACATTCGATCACATCCATTCATACACATCTACGTAGAGGAAGTGCACAGTTCAAGCTGGGAATGCACATAGCTCATGCGCTAGTCTTGTAAGGAGCGCAGAGCCGGGTATTGGTTGATGTTTGGCAAGTGTGCTGTATGTTGGATGTTGAATGCGCAGTTTTGTGCCAGGCTTGAGGTTGGGTTCTAGGTGACTCGGGTGAGCACCATCCTACCATGCAAGAGTGCACGAATGTTCTAAAGGATGATTTATGCCGGTTGTAATATTGACAAAGTATTGGCTTGGAGTTTTCCAAGCATTACTTGTGATGATTGTATTATTGGAAAACTGATATAATATATATTGTCGGGCAGACTTGTTATGGGAGTTGTCCCTTCCCTTTATATCGTGCAATTGTTGTCTTCTTTTATAATTTCTATGGATAATGAATAAGTATGGGTGTTAATTGATATAAAGGTTAATTGCATATTATACTTGGTTGCAAAACACAAACTAAGTACACGGTTGTGAATTAGGCGTAGCCCATGTGCACAAGTATTGTTAAAAGGAAAGTGTTCGGTGGTGCCTCACCTCGCCGGCACGGTTGAAAGACCACCGTAGGCTTGGGGGCATGAATCTGGTGTGAAGCGAGGTCAGGTACAGTTCCGTGGCATGTTGTCCCTTCTACTGAGGTGTTTACAAAATTGCGTATTGTTGCTATGTAGTAGCTATTGTGTTGCATATTGAAGACTAAACATTAAGATCACTGAAGGAATGTTGTCGCAGGAAGCTGAGAGTCGAGCTGTTGAAGTAGTGCTTCTTGTCCTGAGTACATTGAGCCTTCGGAGAGTTTCCCTGTGGACTGATTGAGGAGAGTTAGATTGACTATGGTGAATTCAATGTGGATTAATGGAGCCTGTGTGTAATGCATAGACCAATATGCAAATGAGTTACGACTAGCTGCGGTCTAGCTTCATTGAGGAACGACTAGCGTTCTTGTTGAGAACCTCTTGTTTTCATTTGAAATTGTGCTACAGCAGAGAAACCCGTGAGCGTGGACTATTGTTCAAAGCCTGTGTCAGCGTAAAGGAGCCCGTTGTTGACCATTATTAGCGCTATGATCATGCCAAATATTGTGGATCTAAGCCTAGAACTCCATGATTGTGTGCAATCATTGTGCGGCCTAAGATGCAGCGTGGTGTGGTGAGTGTGGAGCGACTCAACGTGGTTAGACAACAAGCGCCGGTCTGGTTCGTAGTCAAAGGTGGGAGCCTTTCAGCCTTGAACAAGTTGTTGGTTCTCAACATGTCTTGTGTTGGTGAACTTTGAGAAGTAACCATTGTGCCTCTTGTGGAACCAATTCTTTCTGCGTGGGATGTTGAAGATTGGACCGTAAAGCTTGGACTGGTGCAGTTAGTATTTGTGACAAGAGATCCGACGTTAGTGCGATAAGAAAGAAAATAATGGAGTCTCGATTGTTCTGTTAACATTTTGTTTTGAAATCTTCTTGTTGATGTGCGTAATTTTAAAATATGGTCGTTGCATAGAATTTTAAGGTCGAGTCCTTACATAGTTGGAACTTGGATGAGAAACCTTTGTGTAAGTTTGCATCGAAGGTGTGGCGTGTTGCATGGTACTCAACCTATTGCAATTAGAGCACATACACTGAAGCAATATTGCTCACTAATAGGTCTTAATCATACTCACACTATGCAACCTTCTCTTCTTCACATACAAACACCATCAACCATCACTCAGCTCCAAAGTGAAGTACATAAAATATACAGGGCGGATTGCACTTTTGGACTCGGGGTGCATAAAATTGACAAAATCCAACTATAATCATCCCTACTTGTGCACTAAAGGTGTTCACATCCAATGGAGAACTTAACGAACCATTTTCAACCTTAACTAATTAATTTATAGGCTTCCATGAATTATCATGTCGAATTTCTTTTGATGTGCATGAGCAATGCAAGGAAATTCACTTCGAGGATGTATACACAACTTTCCTTCATAAAACTTGTGTATTGTTAAGTCCCTATAATACTAGTGATTCCCCATTACTATTGTCATTCTAGCCCTTATTGTTATTATTGTACCCTATTGTCCCCATATTGTTATTAGTGTGCCCTATAGAAGCCCACTATTGTTATTGTTGTGCCCTTATATTATTATTTTTATGTCAGCTTGGATTATATTGTCACTCCTCAAACTCCTATATATAGATAGGAGGTTTAGTCATTTGCAGCATCCAAGAATTGTTCATTTGTGTAATGTAAAGGAGGTTGCCCCTTTGAAGAGTCTGATTTTTGAAGGAAACTCATGATGAGAACAAAATAAATGTTAATATTGATTTCATAGACTCTAACGTTGGATTAAATACCCACCATTTTCCAAAGATTGATATGAGGAAGTTTGATGGCAAGGATCTCGTAACATGAGCAATATTTCAATTTCCATAGTTTGCAAAACACACAAAAGATATGCATTGCAACTTTATATTTTGAACCAAATCAATTTGTATGGTATCGATGGCCCTGCTCTTGTAAACAAATTGTCACTTGGGCAATTTTTACGAAAGACATGATAGCACATTATGAGGATACAAAAGGCAACACTTTTTTTAGTCAATTGATAAATCTCAAACAAAAGGGTTCAATGAGGGAGCACGTTGAGGACTTCAAAAAATCGAATATAAGGGTAAAAGATATTCCAGAGGAGCATAAGATTGATGTGTCCATAGGGACTTTAAAGGATAACATCAGACATGAGGTTCGCCTTTGGTAACCTAATTCATTTGAGAATGCATTCAAATTGGCAAGAAAAATGGAAAGCAAAATTATGGCAACCAGGAAGCCTACCACTCACAATTATAAAGATGGAGGTGTTATTTCCCCTAGCCTTCCACAACCTATAAGGTTGAAACCACAAAAATTGGAAGAAAAAATAGCAAAAGGGCTTTGTTATAATTGTGATAGAAAATACACTAAAGGTCATAAGTGTGTTGAGAAGAAATTATTTTACATAGATTGTGAAGAGGAAGAAGAAAAGAAATAAGAAACATCAAAAGAAGAGGATATCCACCAGGAACAAACCCTAGAGAAATAATAAATGAATCCAACCATATCTCGTAATGCATTGGTTGGAATTACCACTCCTCGAACTATCAAGATAGAAGGACATATCATGAAGAAAAAGGTAATAGTGCTGATTGATTCTGATAGTACCGATAATTTCATTCATTGTAAAATAGACAAAGAATTGAATTGTTCCTATATCCAACACCAGAGTGTCAAGTGATGGTTGCAAGTGGAGGAACCATAAATTTCTCTCGAAAGTGACATAATATCAAGCTATCCATGGGAGAATATGTATTGAATAGCCCAATGTTTTCCATTCCAATGGGTGGTGTTGATGTTGTACTAGGAGTCCAGTGGCTACAATCCTTGGGTACAATAACTTTTAATTTTGAAGAAATTTTCATAAAATTTTGTTCGGAAGGAAAGGAAGTTGAATTAAGGGGTATTGCAGGGAAACCAGGAAATATATTCAACTCTAACAGAATGACAAAGGTTGTAAAGAAAGAACAACGAGACGTAATTGCACAATTATGTTCCTTAGAGGTTCCCACATTGAAATCATCTATTTCTACATATCTCCAAAAAGTCTTGGACAATCATTCCAAGATATTTGAGACTCCCAAAGTCCTCCCACCTACTTGTGACTATGATCATGCTATTCATTTTATTCCAAGAAGTGTTCCTCCAAATATCGGGCTTTACAGATATCCCTATGCCGAAAAGAGTGAAATTGAACGTATGGTTGTAGAAATGCTAGAGGCTAGTATAATTCAACCTAGTCAAAGTTCTTTCCCTACTCTAGTAGTATTGGTGCACAAGAAGAATGGATCATGGCACATGTGTCCAAATTATAGGGAGATCAACAAGCTCACTATTAAAGATAAATTTCCCGGTCCTGTCATTGATGAATTATTGGATGAATTCCATGGATCAATTTACTTCGCCAAGTTGGATCTTTGTTAAAGATATTATCAATTCAAAATGAAGACTGAAGACATTTTGAAAAAAACATTTAGAAATCATGATGGTCATTATGAATTTTTGGTCATGCCTTTTGGCCTTACCAATGCACCTTCTACATTTCAAGTTTTGATGAATTCCATTTTCAAACCCTTCCTTAAAAAATTTGTGTTAGTATTTTTTGATGATATACTAATCTACATCAAGTCTTGGAAGGATCATGTTCAACATGTTGATAGGGTGCTCAAACTATTGGAGGATAAACAATTATATGTGAAAAGCTCCAAATGTTTATTTGGAGTACAAGAGGTGGAATATTTGGGTTATATTGTATCTCATGAAGGTGTTAAGATAGACCCTAGCAAAATTAAAGCCATTTAGGAATGGAAAATCCTCACATCCATAAAGCATCTGCGAGGATTTGTCGGGTTGACATGGTATTATCACATGCTTGTTAAGAATCATGGGAGAATAGTAGCACCTCTAACAACATTATTGAAGAAAGATGCATTTTCTGGACTGTAGAAGCAACAAAGGCCTTTGAACATCTTAAAGAGGCAATGTGCCAAGCACCGAACTTAGCAACGTTGGACTTCAAAAAAACCTTTATTGTGGAATGTGATGCCTTAGGAAATGGAATTGGTGTTGTTTTAATATAAGAAGAAAGACCCGTTGCTTTCGAAAGTCATCCAATCAAATAAAATTATTTACTCAAAGATATTCATTAGAAGGAAATGTTCGCAATACTACATGCACTTAAGAAATGACAACCCTACCTAATGGGAAGACACTTCAAGGTAAAAATGGGTCATGATAGTCTTAAATACTTTTTAGAACAAATATTATCTTCAGAAGAGTAGCAAAAATAGGTCACAAATATGTTGGGTTATGACTTTGAAATCATCTACAAAAAAGGGAAGTAAAATTTTGTGGCAGATGCACTCTCAATAAAGGATGAGGATGTGGAAACATTTCTTTACGCCATTACTATTATCCAACGAGATTGGATAAATGAAGCAAGGGATGAATGGAAGAATGATGAAGCAGTGTAGGCACTCATTCAAAAGTTACAACAAGATCCTAGTACATCTGATACATTTAGCTCGAAAAATGATTCGTTATGGTAGAAATATCGCTCATACCTATGTAAGAATTCCCAACTCAAACAAAAGATTCTTATGGAATTGCATACTTCTCCCTTATGAGGGCACTCAGGATTTTTAAAAACTTACCACAGGGTTAAGAAGGATTTTTTTTGGGATGGCCTTAAATCAGATATTCAAATGTTTTTCACAGAATGTTTGGTTTGCTAGTAAAATAAAGCTAAAACAATTAAGAACCCATGTCTATTACAACCTTTATCCATTCGAAGCCAATGTTGGGAGGAGGTTGCAATGGATTTTATCACAGGTTTACCCAAGTCCAAAGGAAAGAGTGTCATCATGGTGGTAGTTGATAGAATTAATAATTATGCACATTTTTGTGCGTTATCTCATCCATTTAAAGCCAGTACAATTTCTACTACATTTATGGAAACAATTCAAAAGCTACATGGAAACCCAAAGATTATTGTAAGCGACAAAGATCCCATTTTCACTAGAAATTTTTGGACAAAATTATTTTATTTTCTCAGTACTCAGTTAGTTAATAGCTCATCTTATCATCCTCAATTTGATGGGAAAACTCAGACAGTAAACAAATGTTTGGAAGGATATCTTCGTTTCTTTGTCTTTGATAATTATACACAATGGGTCAAATGGTTGCCTCTGGTTGAATGGTGGTATAACACTTCCTTCCATACTGCAACAAAAATGATCCCATTTATCGCACTTTATGGATATCATCCATCATCCATCACATCATATTTAAAATAAAATTCTAAGGTTCAAGCAGTGGAAGATCACATCGAGCATCAACAACAAGTTCTCCAACTCTTAAAGGATAACCTCTCATTGGCACGGAATAGAATGAAACAACAGGCAAATCAACATCGCAACAAAAGAAGTTTTGATGTAGGTGACTGGGTATTCCTATGGCTACAACCATATAAACAAATTTCCCTCAAGCAAGCTAAGAAGGATCATAAATTATCACTGAAGTATTATGGTCCATACAAGGTGTTGCAAAAGATTGGTACTATGGCATACAAATTGGAGCTTCCTGCATCTTCCCAAGTGCACTTAGTTTTCCATGTTTCATGTTTAAAGAAGGTTATAGGTGATGAGGTCTTAGTTCAAACAATATTTCCAGAACTTGACGAGGAAGGAAACACCATATTGGAACCTGAAGCAATCACAGAAACAAGAACTCAACAACTACGAAATCGATCAATTTCAAAGTATCTTATCAAGTGGAAGAAATTACCCATTGAAGATTCCACATGGTAGGAGGAGAATTTTATACATAAGCATCTAGAACTACTTAAGTGTTGAGGATGACACTTTTTTGAAGGAGAGGGGCATGCTAGGTCCCTATAACACTAATGATTCCCCTATTAATATTGTCATTGTAGCCCTTATTGCTATTATTGTGCCCCTATTGTCCCCATTTTGTTATTAATGTGCCTCATAAAAGCCCACTATTGTTATTTTTGTGCCGTTATATTATTATTATTGTTATGTCTACTTGGATTATATTATGATCCATTAGACTCCTATATACAGAAGGGAGGTTTAGTGATTTGTATCATCCAAGAATTGTTCATTTGTGTAATGTAAAGGAGGTTGCCCCCTCGAAGAGGCTAATTTTGAAGGAGTTGATCTATCTTTTCTTCTATTTTGTGAGCTAGTTGCATAACATGTTTATGCATGTTTCCTTCATAAGACCTGCACATGCCCTTAAAACTTCAAGTTTCCAACTATACTTGGCTCGAAACTGCCTTAAACTGATACTCTTCTTTTCTAAGCATCTATACAATCCTTTAACCCTCCTCCAAGCTCCATGACACCTCCAGAATGATGGTAAACTCATGAACCAATGTAATCACCAAGTTGACCTAGAAGCCAAAAAACAAGGGTTGAGAAATTTTCAACAAATCTTCTACTCTCCAAAAACACGTTCATAAGCTACAACACCTTTGAACATCACTATGTAGCACCTATGCAACATCGCCATCATCATCATGAGGCCAAACCATAATTTCCACATGTCATCTCGATGAGCATAAACATGCAGACCTATATAAATAACTGATATGCCAACTCAACAAGTGTGCCATCACAAAAACATGAATCACACTTGAGCTATCATCTCCATCACATGTAGATCAGGATCATCGAATTGTATCAACATCAACAACCGTCAACCATAAAAATTCCAAGATCTAACCATCATGAGTGTGACATCATACAATTGACATCAATGCCAACTCAATTAGTTGCAACCATGCTATAAGGAAGACATCCAAACATTAGCTAGTCTACATAGGGTTGACAACAATACCAAAATAAGCTAGCTTCCAACATGAACCAATGTCAACATCAGCTACCTGGAACTATGCACACCATAATGTCAACACAAAAATGTAATCCTATATATGTATGAGCCTTCTTGCTGATGAGTGATTACTGCATACAATCTCCAGGTTGATTTGGTCTCACTTGAGAGGTGCACATTTCATTTCCTATTGGTTCTCTCTGTTAGTTTCAGTCTTTCCAGCCTTCCTCCAGTGATCAAACATGCTCTTACAAAGTTATTTTGAAGTGTCAAGGTCAAATTTTGTCATTTCAAAGAGTTTTCAAGCAAAATTTGGTCACTAGGTATTAGGTCTAGGGTTTGCTTTCACTCCTTCTAAAGTTGTCCAAATTGCGGTCTATGTCATCATTTAACTGACTCTATCATCATTCATATGGTTTTCATTATCATGTCAGTGTCTAATGAGTCATTTTACACCTTCTTCATGCTTCAGTTGTGCCTTGGCAAGTTCATTTCCCTCTCTTAGGGTTTTGAAGGCAATTTCTCTTGGATGGTCAAAACATCGGCAAAACTTGTTTCCTGATGTTCATACACCTTCCCCTATCCTTCATGTACCTTATCATACATTTCCCAACACTCAGATCCCCCAAAATCCTCATTTTTGCACAAACCCTAGTTTCTAGCTACAACCTGGCAAGTTTCTAGGTTGGGCCTGTGTTTTGCCCTTTTGGACCCCTTCCCCTCACTCAATCTCTGAGATTCCACTTTCCCCTACTTCCTAACATCCCTCCCCACTCCCAAAAATTTCCCCAAGAATTTAGAAGCCCCCTATCCCTTCATTTCGCTTCATTTCGACCAAATTCCTTGTTTCACACATCGGGGCAAGTTTCACTCAAATGATGTTTCAGAGCAGTTAAAGATGAATTTTGGAAAACTGAGAGAGGTTTTTCACAACATGCCAAAGAAGAAAAACCTCTTTCAATTTTTGTACAGGTGTCATGGTTTGAAAGAAATGTCAAAAATACCGGAAAGAATGAAGGTGCTCCAAGGACGGTTGGCCAAAACACAAAAACGAAGGAAAACGCCCGATCCACTCCAAATTTTGGCCAAAGATTATTTGAATGAGAATGGTACTTGATTGGGGACTTCCAGCCCAAATTTCAAGAAATTTGGAGAAAATTTTGTCATTTGTGAATTTTTTGTGCAATTTACAGGTTTTGGCCATTTGAGTGGTCTCACCCCGGGTGAGACCATTTTGGAAGACTGCTCGGAATTTTGAAAACTTAGCATTTTTGGAAAGGGCATGCAAAGATAAAAATTACCAATACTTGGGAGAAGCCTGATTTTGAGATTTGAGCCTCCAAAAGCTCAAAATACATCAAAAAAATGACTTTCTGCCCACTTTTTGAGTTGCAGAAAGTGATCTTGGGAGAAATGGTTTGTGAGGGGGCAAAACAACTCCAAATTCAGAAATTCCACTTGGGATGGAAAGTAGACAGACCAAGCTTTCCAATGAGCCATCTTGCACCTGATTTGGACCAGTTGAACCCACTCAAAAGTTGCTGCAAAGGTGCGCGGACGTGAGAGCCAGGGGGCGCGGATGTGAGAGCTAACTTTGCCAAAATTGACTTTTTTGGTCAAAAAACACTGTTTTGACTATGGTTGATTATTTTTGCTTGTAGATGATGGATAAATGTAATATTTTCATGGCACTTTGATAGATTTTACCTCTCTTTACTCTTCTAGAAGCTTCCTTGATGTAAAAAGTGAATAATTAATGCATGAATCAGTTAGCTAAGTAATAGAGGCAAGTTGTTGAGCTGCCTATTACCTAGTGCTTAGTTTGGAATTAGTTCAAACTGCTCCTAGAAGGATGAGCTCGACCCCTAGAGGCAAGGGAAGAGGTTAGCTTGCCTATATTATGTATTTTCTTAATCATTTTGAGAGGTTGGAAGGTTGGACTCTTGTGGGAGAAAGTTTCATTGTATATTGTACATCTATCTTTGCAATTTAAAGAGGAAGAAGGCCAGGGTTTTGCAGACATCCTTGTGGATTCTTGTGGATTGTAGTGTTGATGGTGTGTTCTCTACATGTTCTTGTAAGTTTGTTTATGTATTCTACATCTCTCTTTTGCTTATATTTGGACAGATGAAGTGGTAAAGTTTGAATACATGCTTTGACATGCTCAGCTTTTTAGTTTGTTCAAAATTTATGTTTTCTACTGTTTAGAGAGGACTCAAATGGTAGTTTGCCCTCTCTAGCTCTTTCTCTATCATCCTTGATCATCCATCTCAGATTTAAAGCATCAGCACTTACTCCTACCTTGCCCCAAAGATCCCCCTGCAAAAACTGTGCTTAATCCCCGCACCCTGAATTGCACCCCTCCAATTGCCACCAAAAAACCAAAAATCTTTAAATCAATTCCCCTTAATCAATTTACTAGCCTAAAATCTTTATTCCTAATTGGGTCAACCCATCATATTGAAAGATCTATTGAATCTGACCCGAGAGAGCCTTCTCATACCTCGTAGGGCTAGCTACGAGGTGAAATGGTTTGATGTAGCCTTGAGAGTTTATCTATCTCAGCCTAGGTGAATTCCAAGCGCTAACAGGACCAGGCAAACACGTTGCGAAATTCTTGAAATAGGGCCTTGTATGTTTTGATTTCATCATCTGTACAAGAGGCACCTATATGAACGTTTTCAATTCTTCCAGGTTTAACTGAAATGTCAAGGAGAATGGTTTTAGAAATATTTCCCAAATTTAACTCAAAGTCAGGATGTTTCATTGGATTCTGAGCGTCCTTAACATAGTCAGTTGTAAAGATTGATGAAAATTCGTTTTCAAAACGATCACTCTCGGGTAAGAATGAAGATTTGTGATGTAGATCTTCCCATGGTAACTGATCAACACATAGGATTTCACAAATTTTCTCATCTGATTGAACAAGTTTAGAAAACATTTCTAGTTCCGAGGTTGATGTTGAAAATGAGTCTTCATGGACTTCGTTAATTAAGTCTATTTTGGTTGATATTGGGTCGGAAAACAACTGCACAGTCTGATATGCAAATTCATACGGACTCAAAGGCATAAGAGTACCAAATGAGTCTAACTCAGTTTCAGAAGGAATGATCCAAGGATCATTATTAACGATAGTTCCTGATGAAATCATATGAATTGTCACAGTAGAAGATGATGCGCTAATAGAAGGGAAAGGAAAAGTGCCCAGTAAACCGGAATCTTTAACTAACCCTACACCAACATCCCTATAAGGGATCGTCGCTTTGCCAACATGCTGAATACTTTTAGCAGAGGCTGGGTCGGATGAAAGGTATGAAAACTGGTCTATAGTTACGATCTTTCCATTATGAGGGAACTTGATGAGCCGAAAGACCGATGAGACGACAGCTGTCATAGCGTAAGACCAACTACGACCCAAGAGAAGGTTGCAATCTAGAGGGGCATCAACCACCTCCACATCTAGATTAACGGTTTTTCCTTCAACCCCTATAGGTAGATCCTGTAAAATGTCGAACGAATGGAACCCATGGCCATCAAAGGCCTTAAGAATTGTCGGGGATTGATTGAGTGAAGGAGAACCAAGCGATCTCCAACACTGTATCGACATAATGCACGTGGAAGCTCCCTCGTTAATCACAGTCCTATGAACAGGTCTGTTTTTTACTATCACTGGAATCTGGACAACCATTTGATGGGGGAGACGCGGTGCACTATTTTCTAGATCAAAGATTATTAGGTTCAGGTCCTGAATATCAACAGCTCCTATAGCCGAAAGAAGTATTTTGCGCTGTGCTGGACATGATTGCAGCACTTCCAAAGCTGACATTGCTGAGGGTGAAATAGCTAAATCCTCAACAATGTTGTAATTCTGAGCTGCTCTCGCATGTGGATTGAAAGTAGACCTCCGAAGTACACCCTTAGTGGGTGGTTTGATTATTAGAGGACGAGGAGATGGTGTAGGCCTATCATCAGCTATACCAGCTTCCTAAGCAAGTCTTAAATGCACCTCCTCGTCCAAAATATCCCGAATGCAATTCCCATTCCAAGTTATCTTGGATATCCTCCTCCTGGGGCTGGTTTGAAGACCCCAAGTTTCAGAGACCCTAATCGTCAGTTACCATTCATTGCAACTTTGGATTTACCTGACTTGACGCACCTTACGAACGATCCAATCAATTATCTTCCGTATTGGCCGCCAATGCCGCATAAGTTTCCCAGTGACATTCCAAAATTCGAAGGTAAACCTAGAGAGGACCCGTCAAATCATGTGATGACTTATCACCTCTGGTATGCATCCAACTCCATTTCTGATGATTCTATTAGTTTACGTTTGTTTCAACGCACTCTAGTTGGTCTTGCGGCCAAATGGTATATCGAACTACCACGAGCCACTTTTTATGATTTTAGTCAGTTAGCTACCTCGTTTTAAACTCATTTTTAGTTGTCAGTCAGATATGACAATGGCACGGAGTTATTAACTTCATTAAAGCAGTCGACGTCCACTCACATCTCCGATCATATCCATGAATGGAGGCGTCGACGGCGTTTAGTGAAGGTTTATATCCCAGATCAAATCTTAGCTGAATCGTTCGTAAAATCCTTGTTGCCTAAGGTCACTGAAGATGTAGCTAAAGCCGGAGTAGTTACTGAAGAGAAAGTCATTGCTCAGGCCCAGTACCTTGACTTAGTTTACACTCAGTCGGGTACTTTACACGAGAAGATTCCCAACCTACCTAGTGAAAATCAAATTGCTGCTGCTCCTTCGGGATTTCATGCCATTGATGGTATGATTGGCACGGTGAATACTAAAAGTAAGAATAAATCTTCTAAGAATTCTTCTTCGATAATAACTTTGCTGGATTCCCCGATAGGAGAGTCTTCCCCGGAACTTTCCGCCGATATTCACGTTGTAGAATCTTCTACAGCCAAACCTAAAAACGGTGGTAAAATGAAAAGGAAGAAGAAGAAGGACAAAGAGAAAAATCCAAAGGAGAAACTTGAAAAAGCGGAACCCTCTGAAGAAAAGCGCAAACCTCATTACCCGTGTCTCATTTGCGATGAAGACCATTATACGAGAGACTGCCCCCATCGGGCGGAAGTTGCAAAAATTGTCAAAGGTTCCCAAACTCCTGCTGTCTTGAAGGATCCTTTTCCCGCTCAAGATAGCAAGATGATCGGTTCATCCTCTAGTGCCAATGAAGAGCCCATATTGATGATGTCTCATGTAAGGATTGCGACTCGATCGCAAGATTATGGTAGTAAAAGTCCTGTTGATGGAAAAGAAGCAGAATCTTCTTAGTCCAATCCCTCAACCTCAGCTCCCGGTTCCGATCCGCTACAGATCGAGAAACCTAACCCGGATTTAGTAATCAAACCGCCCACTAAGGGTGTACTTCGGAGATCTGCTTTCAATCCACATGCGAGAGCAGCTCAGAATTACAACATTGTTGAGGATTTAGCTGTTTCACCCTCAGCCATGTCGACTTTGGAAGTGTTGCAATCATGTCCAGCACAGTGCAAATTACTTCTTTCGGCTATAGGAGCTGTTGACATTCAGGACTCGAACCTAATAATCTTTGATCTAGAAAATAGTGCACCGCGTCTCCCCATCAAATGGCTATCCAGATTCCAGTGATAGTCAAAAACAGACCTGTTCATAGGACTATGATTGACGAGGGAGATTCAACGTGCATTATGTCGATACAGTGTTGGAGATCACTTGGTTCTCCTTCACTCAATCAATCCTCGACAATTATTAAGGCCTTTGATGGCCATGGGTTCCATCCGTTCGGCATTTTACAGGATCTACCTATAAGGGTTGAAGGCAAAACTGTTAATCTAGATGTGGAGGTGGTTGATGCCCCTCTAGATTACAACCTTCTCTTGGGTCGTAGTTGGTCTTATGCTATGACAGCTGTTGTCTCATCAGTCTTTCGGCTCGTCAAGTTCCCTCATAATGGAAAGATCATAACTATAGATCAGTTGTCATACTTTTCATCCGACCCAGCCTCTGCTGAGAGTATTCAGCACGTCGGCAAAGCGACGATCCCTTATAGGGATGTTGGTGTAGGGTTAGTTAAAGATTCTGGTTTACTGGGCACTTTTCCTTTCCCTCCTATCAACGCATCGTCTTCTACTGCGACAATTCATATGATTTCATCAGGAACTATCGTTAACGATGATCCTTGGATCATTCCTTATGAAAGTGAGTTAGACTCATCTGGTACCTTTATGCCTTTGAGTCCGTATGAATTTTCATATCAGGCTATGCAGTCATTTTCAGACCCAATATCAACCAAAATCGACTTAATGAACTAAGTCCATGAAGACTCATTTTCAACATCAACCTCGAAACTAGAACCGTTTTCCAAACTTGTTCAATCAGATGAGCAAATTTGTGAAATCCTATGTGTTGATCAGTTACCATGGGAAGATCTACATCACAGATCTTCATTCTTACCCGAGAGGGATCATTTTGAAAATGATTTTTCATCAATCTTTACAACTGAATATGTTAAGGACACTCAGAATCTAATGAAACATCCTGACTCTGAGTTAAATTTTCGAAATATTTCTAAAACCATTCCCCTTGATGTTTCAGTTAAACCTGGAATAATTGAAAATGTTCATATAGGTGCCTCTTGTACAGACGATGAAATCAAAACATACAAGGCCCTATTTCAAGAATTTCGCAACCTGTATGCCTGGTCCTATGAGGAAATGCCAGGAATCGATCCAGCAATCCTAATTCATGAAATTAAAACCTACCCGGACGCTAAACCCATTCGGCAACGTTTGCGTCAAATTCACCCTCAAAAAGTTGTTGCGATTAAAGCAGAAGTTGAAAAATTATTGAAAGAAGGGTTCATTTATCCCATCCCGTTAACGGATTGGGTATCGAATATTGTTCCTGTGAATAAAAAGCAAGGGACAATAAGAATATGTATCGACTATAGGGATATTAATTGAGCATGTCCAAAGGACAATTACCCTACACCCTATATCGATCAAATTATTGATGATTGTGCCGGTAGTGAAATTTTCTCCTTTATGGATGGATTTTCCGTTTACAATCAAATCAATATTCTCCCTACCGATCAACCAAAAACGGCATTCATTTGTCCATGGGGAACATTTGCTTATTGCAAATTACCTTTTGGCCTTAAGAACGCCAGTGCAACTTTTCAGAGGGCTATGTCTTACGCGTTTCATGATATAAAACACATTGTGCAACCTTATCTCGATGATTTGCCTGCTCATTCCTTACATCGAGCTGTTCACCTCGTCCATTTACGAGTAATTTTCATGAGGTGTAGGCATTATCGAATTCGGTTGAATCCCCACAAGTGCGTGTTTTGCATCGAAACGGGTCGGTTACTAGGATTTGTGGTTTCAAAATTCGACATTCGTGTCGATCCTTCGAAGGTCGAAGCTATCATCAAATTGCCTCCTCCTTCAAGTATTCGCCAACTCCAAAGTTTGCAAGGGAAAGCAAACTTTTTACGTCGATTTATCCCTAACTACACAGAGATTATGAAGGTTTTTACCCGGTTGTTGAAACAAAATACTTCATTCTTTTGGGATGAGATAGCTGAAAAATCTTTTGATGCATTAAAACATGCGTTGACCCATGCACCGCTGTTGCATCCTCCCAACTACAACCAGGACTACTACTTGTATCTCGCCACTTCCTATTCCACCATTGGAATGGTGTTAGTTTAGGAAGATGAATTCAGTACAGAACATGTGATATATTACCTTAGTCGCACATTGAATCCAACTGAGCTAAAATACTCACATGTGGAGAAATTGACATTGGCAGATGTTCAAGCTGTCCAACGATTTCGTCATTACATTTTATTACGCAAAACTACGGTCATTTCTGATTGCAACCCCATGATCTATATTTTGACCAAACAGTTGCTGGGGGGCAAGTACTCCAAATGGATTGTCATCTTGCAGGAGTTTGATTTGGAATTTGAAAAGTCCAAGTCAAAGAAATCATTAGTTTTTGCCGAACTTATGTGTGACTTCCCGCGTGTTGATACCGAAACTGTGGCGGAGGAGCCCATTGCGGACGAATCCTTGTTTCTGATCAGCACTTTAGATCCATGGTATGGAGATATCATCACCTATCTCCAAACCCAAACCTTTCGACCCGATCTTTCACGATCCGACCGTCGAAAAGTCCGATTCCAATCCCAGCAATTCAAAATTATTGGAGATACTCTTTATCGCCTGGGGGCAGACTCTATTTTTCGACGTTGTTTGACTCATTGAGGAAGCCGAGAGGGTCTTAAATGATTGTCACTCTGGAGCGTGTGGCGGTCATATGTCTGGGTATGCCACTACCCAAAAGATATTGCGCGCTGGCTATTTCTGGCCATCTTTGTTTAAAGACTGTATTACTGCGGTCCGAAATGCCACAATTGTCAAATTTTTTATCGAAAGATGCGCGCTCCACCTGCTCCTCTTCACCCTATAATTGTCGTTGGTCCTTTTTCCAAATGGGGTATCAATTATATTACATGTAACCCTCACTCAGCCGGGGGGCATGCGTACATTATCCTCGCGGTATATTATTTTACTAAGTGGGCCGAGGCGATGCCTACATTTGAGGCAGACGGCAAAACAACTGCAATTTTCGTATTCAATCATATAATTGCTAGGTTTGGTGTTCCACAAACGATTATTACTGACCATGGGCGTCATTTTCGAAATGTTATGATGACAGAACTTACAGACCAGCTTGGCTTGTGCCATGACAGTTCAACTCCTTATTATCCACAAGCTAATGGTCTGGTTGAAGCCATCAACAAAGTCTTAGTCATCATGATCCGATGGATCATTGGGATTCATCGGTCAAACTGGCACAACATGTTATTTTCAACGATGTGGGCATACCGAACCTCAGTCAAAACATCAACAGGGTTCACTCCTTTCTAACTAGTTTATGGTTTGGAAGCCGTGCTAACTATTGAATGCGAAATCCCGTCATTACGAATGGCCATCAAATTAATTCCAGCTACTTCCGAAGAGGAAAGACGTTTATTATACTTAGCTCAGCTAGATGAGAATCACCGCAATGCTGCATTAGCGATCGAATCTCATGCCAAACGTATTAAGGCTCAGTATGATCGAAATGTAACCCCTTAAAATTTTTCGGAAGGAGATTTAGTCCTTTTGTACGATCAAGCAAATGATAAATTGGGCGCTGAAAAATTCGTGCCTATGTGGCATGGTCCCTTTGTCGTCAAGCGAAAGCTAGCGAAAGGGGCCTATGTGTTGGTAGACTTTGACGGGGTCTCTTTAGGTAAACCCAGAAATGGTCTTTACCTGAAAAGATATTATGCTTAAAGCGAGTGTGGAGATTTTTAGTTAG